>JACCGJ010008586.1:0-16018 GCA_013407085.1 Atriophallophorus winterbourni | reverse complement strand
CTTTCAACAAAATTCATTCATCAAAATATCATTTTTAACACTGGCTACAATAAATCTTGTTTCCAAACGGTATTATGTTCATGGGCTGGTTTAGAAGATGTTCACTCGAAAATTGGAGGTTATGAAAAATTCAACTCTAGCCCTCGTGGGGAATGAATTGTAACCAGGCGCTTTGCAATATTATCTTTTTCTTGATAGTCGGAGCATAAAGCTCACACAGCTGACTTGTTCAGCAATTGCTTAGAAATTTCTGATGGTTTCTTTTCACCTTCATGCTTCCGGTACATAAATCAGCGCTAATTGAAATGAATTATCTGTAACCCTTCATTCTGGCTTCAATATTTGAAACAAATTGTTTTTGTTATAGTCAGTCAATGTCGGCCATGATTGTACGTCACATGATGTTTTGATGCTCTACAGCGTTTCGAATAACGTTTCGAACTGCTCGATTCAGGAGGAAATTTCTCTTCCGCAACACACACGGTGATTGGCATTATTCGGTCGATCGATGTCTGTTGCACGTCCGAGGGTGTGATCTATCATTGTCAGCCGATATCAGTAACTGCTCTTCGTCAGCTTGTAGATTACGTCTTCCATAGAGCCTCTAATGCGAGCGATCAACAACTAGTTATTCATAACTCACAGGGTCAATGACAAGGGCGTTCATATCTAATTGATAAACTTATCTGTACTGAAATTGCCATCTGCCCAGGGGTCGACTTTATGATTTAAATCCACCATAAAATAGATGTTTGGGAATACGACCCCTTTAACTCCATAGATCTAACTCAAACAGCGTAAGCGAGCTTTGAGCATTCTCTTAGAGCCAACCTTGAATATTTGTCAAAAAACTGCGCTGATTATGAACTGGCTTTTCATTGCGACAATAGCTAATCTCGGCAAATGTGAACTATTTCGTCAGACAGCATATATTGAATACGCAACATTTTAGCTTAAATCGTTTAATAGTAATACAAATTCAAATGGAACATTTAGCAGATTGCTGTTTGTTATCCATGCATCTAAGTTACCAAAGCATCGAGCGACAAGTCTATAAAATCAGATAAACCTATCGTCATGCAACATTTTCAATAAATCACCTCTTGCATACACGCAGACATTACGCCTGGGTACAAATCGATCTATTTTTAAAATCTCACATGATCAAATTCAACTGACCTTGCATTCCGCGTGGCTCTGGCCGATATTCGCATTTCACATGTTCGTACATGCATCTCATCATCGCCACTTTCCATTTCGACTTCTTTTGTCGACATTTTTCGCGCTTGCAAAACAATCTTGTTTGGTTTGTGGGTTTGATGTTATTCTGCAGATTGATTTGAACGCAATATTCATCCAGCTCAATCGATCACGATAAGGTTATATACCACCACGAACAAAAGGCCATGTGATGTGGGTGTGTGCAGTTGTGGTCTATGCGAAAGAATTCACAAGCGTCGGTCAGTGGCTCAATAGCACTCTGTAATTATTTCACAAGTTGCGCTCACATATCAGACAGTACGTGTGTCAATGCGAGTGACACGGATTAGTGTGTGTTCACGTTTGAGAGAGCGAAAGATTTCAGTTCAACATTGTTATTCACTTGTCCTCGGGCTCGAACATAATATTTCAAATCTGGGGCAAAGTATCTGGATATACAAGCTCAGATAAACAGTTCGCTTGGGAGCAATTCCTTCCACGGATAAGTATGGAGCTTTGGTTAATCGAACGGATCACATTCAAGTAAAGTGAAGCGTCATGGCATATTTCGGTTTTATAAATCTGATTTAAATTAAAATAAATTAGTACTTTATTCATTGATTGTAAACATCTGTATAGTCAAAATTGGAAAAGTGTCTTCGCAAGATTCCACTTCCATTGTGACCATAATTCGTGGGTTTATTTTTATTTATGCAGATTAAGTAGGCATCTAACTGATCTCCCTTGATGATAACAAAGTTGTCATTAACATAGCGCCACCATTATTTTGGCTTAAGCCATTCACGAGAATACTTCAGTCAAACATAGATCATAATTCGCGATTTGTTGATGAACGACGGGCAAGTGACTTTCGATTTAAGCTTAGCAGTCGCACAAAAAATGGCCCGGGAAACGAAACTTTGCTTTGACTGAACACCGAAAGACCAGAACTGATGCCTCTTGGCAACAATTTTGTAAAATTCGTAAAAAAATGAATGCTCTCGTCAAAGAGGACAAGCAATATTATTATCGCGCTCTGTCTTTGAAAATGGAATAAAACCCTAAACTTCTCTATCGGATTGTCAATGCTCGGTCCAGTGTGAACCCAGGGGTGTTTCTTGTTATTTCCGAGAATGGATTAACAGTCACAGCAAAGGAAACGGCTGATACTCTCGCTCAATTTTATGCAAATGTGTTTAGCCCGATAACGGTTAGGGCGAATGAGAATTTACTGACATCGATTGTATCTCAACAACTGAATGGTATTGAGATTAATTCAGCGATTATACGAAGACACTTGTGTCGAATGAACCTTAGGAAATCTCCTGGAAACCAATGGAATAACACCAGCACTACTAAAATCCTGTGACCCGCAGCTGTATGAACCACTATGCCAATTGTTCCAACATTCCCTAACCGAAGGAGTGGTGCCAACAGAGTGGAAGACAGGAGTAATTTCTCAGATCAGATCCCGCGAACTACCGTCTTGTCACCATACTCCCCGTGATATCCAAAGTTATGGAGCGCATAGTGACGGAAAATATAGTTCATCACTTGGAATCACAAAATATACTGTCTTTCGCCCAGCATGGGTTTCGTATAGCTCGCTCATGCTTGACAAACTTGCTGACGGTATTAAACGATTGGACACAAACGGTTGACGCAGGAGACAGTATGTACGCGTGCTATCTGGATATGTCGAAAGCTTTCGACAGAGTTGATCACTTCCTGTTGCTACAAAAGCTGAAACAGATTGGTATTGACGGACAGCTACTCGTATGTATCGAAAGGTACCTCAATGGGCGCAATGAAACCGTTCGAGTTAACGGAGTACAATCACGAGCCATTGATACATCCAGTGGTGTACCGCAAATTTCCGTCCTCGGACCTGTGCATTTCTTAGTTTACTTCAATGATCTACCTGAGACGCTCTCATGCAAGGAAGCCCTTTTGGCGGATGATGTTAAACTTTAGATGCGAATAAAATCAACTGCAGACTGCGTAAAACTGCAAAGTGATTTCCATGCACAACACGAATGTTCAGTTAGAAATAATCTGCCGTTCAATTTTAAAAAATGCAAGTTACTGCAAATCGGTAAGCCATTTCAGTACGAATATCACTTTGGGCAGACGATTTTGAGCTGGACCGAATTGGAGAAGGATCTTGGAGTGTGGATATGTGGCAGCCTAAAGAACAGCGTACATTGTGAGGTCATTTACAAGCGTGCTTCAAGGCTTCTAGATATGCTGCGACAGATCTTCAGAACCTTTACGCCTGGAACGTTGCCAAGCATCATGAAGACCTACTTAATTTCCACAATGGAACATGCAACGCAAGCATGGACTCCGTTGATGAAAAAAGATATATTCTTGCTTGACAGGATATATCATCATGCAACCAAACTGTTGCGTGGTTTTCGAGACCTTACATACGAGGAAAGGTTGGAGAAGCTAAAGCTCCCCACTCCCCTTCAACGTAGACTTCGAAGTGACGTTATCATTACATACAAAATATTGAAAACTCCAGATCATCCACTCAAACATCTGTTCAAATACAGTGAGTCAGGAATTACACGTAGCCACTCAGCGGCATTACAAATTCCTCATTCCCGTACTAACTGTCGCCGATATTTCTATTCGGTACGTGTCTGTTTCCTGCAAAATGCCCTTCCCGAAGCAATTATCACATCTCCCTGTATCAAAACATTCAATCGAAACTTGGACACTCATTTGTTACATAACGATTTGACAATGCCTGTGTATTGACTCAGGGTTATCATATTACTTGACTCCAGTGACATCGTATAATTGTTTTTTATACCTCTTATTGAACGAATATTTACTATGATATGGTAATTGTGAAGCTATGTGCTTTTTGGTGACCATAAATTCTTGAATTATCTTGAATCTTGAGAAAAACTATGACGAACAATCAAGTTTTCATGTAGGCCGCACTTTCTGACCTGTAAAGGATTTTCGTAAAAGGGCTTACATTTATCGCTAAGCACGAAAGTTTAAAAAATGGAGGTTCAGGTCTATCGTGAATGGCGTTGCGTCTCCAACACACGAAATGGCTAAGCACATCGTCCAGTTGTTGAGACCACTGGTTGGTAACACTAATTCTTCCTGGAGAACAGTTCATAAACGCTTAATTGCAATCGGTCAAATGGTGGACGGTAGCCCAGGTCGTTAAGGCATGGGACTACAATGGTGATGGTCAGGGGTTTGAGCCCCACTAATTCTCCCATTAGAAATTCGTATGATTCCGTTCTATGATTATGTGGCTTAACAAAGATGTTAAGTGGATGGCTAGCTTTGACGATAGCACCATGTTCACGAATGCGGACACTGCCAGTGTTTGAGAATTATAAGAAGGAATTCACTCAACTCCGATACTTTCTTCAAAAGTCTTACAAACTTGTTTGTACGACAAATTTTCAACGGTGTAGCAATTTGTCTATATATCAACCACTCCTTATGCAATGGGCAGCTATACACACGCAAGGATGGTTTAATGCTGAGGCACCAACATCTCTAGTAATAGTGAATATGTACGTGAAACGTTTCGAAGAGATAGATTTGAAAGCAAAGATATGTTGGCGTTATGTTGACGATACAGTAATCATCATAAATCGTAACAGACTAGAAGCACTTCATTACAATCGCATGATTTTTTAATGTTCCACAGCTTTACAAATGAGTATACAGTCCGATTCGGGAGGACAAATCTCTCCCGCAGCGCTCGTAATGATTGGCAGAACTCAATTAATCAGTTGCATACCGGCGGGGTGATCAGCGTTCAGGAGACAAGATCTGTATCTGCTCCTCCAAGGCGTGCAAAGAAGGCTTTTCATAACGCACACTATGTGAGCGGTCAAGAGAATGTTCTGCCCAGCTCATGCGGTCAATGCAGAGAGCTTTCATATCTCTTTTGCAAACGTCTTTGTATCACAAGTGGGATCTGCCAATTGTTGACTTTCTGATTTCCACTTACCTTTGAATAGATCTTTCGGAATACAACCATTTTCTATTCTGTAGGCATGGCCAACAGACCGCAGGCAGCGCTGTCTTAGCAGGGTGAACATGCTCTGTAGACCAGTTTTTGAAAGCACTTCAGCATTAGTCACTCTGTTCATCCACGATATGTTCAAAATACGACAGATGATTCGTAGATGGAAAGCATTCTGTTTTCGTTCGTGTTTAGCACGGGTGGTCCAAATTTCACTGCATTACATTCGAGCACTTTTTTAACATCATCTTTGTCTTTACAATCAACTTGCGGTTGTCTCAGACACGACAGTTCAATCTGCACAAAGTGAAACCCGCTCTGTCAATCCGCTTACCAATCTTCGTGTCTAGTAAGAGGTTATCGCATTGAGTGAACTACGATATGTACTGTTCCAAGCTGGGAATGCTCAACAGATTCGATTGGAAGCGATACAATCTCTTGACCAAGGACTTTGATCTTGTTCATGCTGAGTGTTTTCGCAAAGTCTTTGTATGTTGACGAAAAACAGTCGGTTAGTGAACGGAGGCTTTTGTGGGAGTGGCCAACGATGGATGCATCGACTGCAAACAGCAGGTCACGGATTAGCAAATCCCTTTCCTTGGTTTGTGCTCTCAAACGTTTCAGATTAAAAAACCTTGTCACCACTTTGCGTGTGTAGGTAAATACTTTCCGTTCTAGTCATAAATGCGTGCTTCAGAAGCAGAGCAAATAAAATACCCAAGAGCGTGGGAGCAAGAATAAATCAGTGTTTGACGACGCGCCGAATTCCATAGGGTTCTGAACTGCCACCGTAAAATGGACAGACTTCGGGCGCAGACTGTGAGATCGAGCACTTATTAAAGACACTCCCTGCAGACTTAGTCAAATGCCTTCGTTAAATAAAAAAAACAGCGTATTATAGCATACGCTATTCTCGACATTTGCTTGAAGATTTTTCCGGGAAAACAATATGCAAAAGTTTGAGCTTCCACAGCGGGAGACACTTTGAGATTCGGAGTACAGTTTATCAGCTGAACGTTGAAGCCGTATCTTGAAGACTTTAGCAAACAATTTTACTAAAACATTCGGAAGAGAATTTTCTCTGTAATTGTTGCAGTCGCCTTTATTCTTAAATAGTGTGATGATCTTCGTTTCTCGAATCTCTTGAGGGACACACTTCTACTGCCTGCATTAAACAAGCAAATGGTGAAGAGCCTGCAAAAATCCTGTTCTGCAGCAGTTGATGAGCTTACGAGGAATTCCGTCGTCACCAGGGGCATTCCTATGCCCTAAGCAGTCGATTCCCCTATTGAGATCATCAAGAGTAGGGGGTATCTAGATGTTCAATGATTGCCAACCGCTCAACATTTACAAGTACATGCACTGAAAACGTATCGTCTCTAGAGTAGAGAGAGGCGAAGTGCTATACATATCTTTCCATCTACTGAATTTTGTCGATAGGATTTCTAGAAACAGACTTAATTGGAGCCTTTTTTTACGTATGTTTGGATAACATACCGTGAAAATTTCTAGTATCCACAACATCTTGGATACTGAAGCTAATTTCATTCCAATAACAATTTGCACATCGTCTTGCAATCTGTTGGACCTTATTCCTAGCTGGTCTTAGTATCGTAGGTTTTCATCTTTCGACATACCTATGAACTCCAAGAATGCTGACTGATTCTCGCCTAACACGCCAGTCATCTCAAAGGCTTTTGCTTCAAATCAGTCGCTCATTCGTGCTTTATTCGGACTGTAATTTGAAAGTGCGTCTCGGCAAAAGCAGCTTTTTACCGATTCACAGTTTTCGAGAAGTATGCAAATTATAAATAATGCAGGTAAAATAGTAAGGTGTAAAAGAACTAGAAGGCTACACTTCGTGTCAGTGTATCTTAAAGCTGAGACACTGTTGGGTCGTCCGACCAATAGTACATGCAAAAGCAATTACGAAAGTTGTCCGGATGATTAGATTTGGTAAACCTCTCGAGAACTTTTTACTAAGAAAAATGAATATAAAAATAAGTCAAAAATACATCCCAAAATTCCAGTGGAAAAAAATACGGATGCAGGTTTCTGTCGTAGTTGAAATTGTGCTAGTTACGGGTCATTCTGTGAAGCTTGATAATGTAGGTAAGTGAAAAACGGGACGATAACTTAACAAATCAGGTTAATGCTTCACGCTTGGGTGATTGAATTATTAATGACAGAAGCAAATGTTCGAAACAAAGTGGATATGGTGGATGCTTCACAATGTGGATTTCAGTTCTGCTTCGGATTAGCATTAAAATGAATTACCCCTTGAGGTGCACCTAAATGTCGAAGGCCGTTTGCCAGCTGATGTGGTTCCCAACTGCACACAAAATAAACAGAATGTATGAAAAGGAGAAATTTGTATTTATCCAGCCTGTCGGTATTTGATAACTGAGGATTAATTTACATCAGAAATACCATTTAAACATAAACTCTGTTCGTACTGACACCCTTGGTCTGACGATGCCTTTGTGTAAGTAGCGAAACGTTACCAAAACCTGCTCTAATCTATTCATCACAAACTGTCTTTTCATGAATATTGTTTGCTGATCAGACTCGGATATATTAAAAGATTTTGGGAGCAAAAGTACACTATTCACAATTTTACTAACAGGTGTGCATCTGCATTCTAGTACACTTATGTCATTTATTAAACGTTTCAAATCTTTCCAGTAGAGTCCCAACGAGATGAGGATTCTTTCGCTTGTTTTAATCAACCGAACATACTTTTTGGATCGATATGTATCTTGCGGACGAGCATTTTGATACAGACTTCAGAATTCATGAAAATAAATTCTAAAAATTACTCCTTTAGATCAGGTTGACAGAGAAGCTTAAATGTGATATATGGATTGCTAGTTAGTAACGTTCCTTGTACCGGCAATACACTTAGTCTAACGAAGATTCAGTATTTGAAATGCAACGTTACCAAACATCACCACCAACCAATTGGTTATTAATTTATTTTCGAAACTATGACTACTCGATCGGTTTCAAACATTTTTCATTATATTTCCGAGCGCTGTATCAAAGCAAACAATATCGTGAATTGCTCATGATTATTTTGATTTTAAATTATAATTTGAAATACGTTTGAGAACAGTTTTGTGTGTTTTAGGTAAATGTTTAACTTATTTTATTCAAATTACGGTGGTCGGAACAGCGGAACGTAATTTAAGGTTCTCCAATCTGAAATCATATTTATGATTTAACATAATTCAATATCCAAAGTAATCACTTCTGGTAAATATCGCTGTGGCTTTTATTTTGTGCCATAGTTATCGCTATTGCCTCTTCCTTTAAGTTATACTTTTATTACCCGCGGCTCAGCCTTTCTCACTTTGTTTCTTAAAAAAGAGTAAAAGTTCTCACTTTTGTTTCTAGACTTGAATTTTCGTCGAGGCATACTGCTTGTTTTTTTACCAATATCCACATCTTATAAAATCTTCGTCTTCGCGAGAACTTTCAAGCTTTTCTATCCAGCAATTTTTGTTCTTAATTTTTTTCGAAGCGGTCTCGCTGAAGTATATTCTTCATAATATTATTGATGCATTAAACATAGAATAGTAGAGTTGCAATTCATTCTGTCTGTTAAATATTAATCCAAAATACGTTTCGACATCTCTTTCTACTTTACTCTGTATGATTATCAAACATCAACTTTTTATACAGATTCTTGTATAAGACACCCCACATCACTTTCTTACGATGTTGGTAAGAATAACAATCCTGCATTGAGCATCAGGATTTACGATGAAAACACAAATTGCAATGATAATTGGCTCGGGATAATATGGTATACCCACGCAACGCATCCAAAAGGTTTTCACCACAGCATTTTTTGTGCCCGTGCTAACTATTTATGACACATGATACGTTTCTTGTTTTTCATATTATGCGATCCAACAGACATAGTGTGAGCAGTTTAGATAATGATGGTTTCCGAAACTCCTACGAAATATCATGGAACATGTCGTGTGGTATGTGTGATTAAAATGCATGCATGGTCAAGCCACACTATCCAGGAGTGGCTTCAATCTCATCGAAAAGTATTCATCGCTTCTCATTGGTTTACGATGAAACTCCAAATATAGGGTGAGCAAGTCAATAGTCCCCCATATTGTTTGTTTGTTGGCCTCCTCCGGTCGATGTCGACCATATATGTACATCACAAACGCGTGAATGTTTCATAATTTTGCAATCTTTTTGAGCGACTAAACGTCCGATTCGGAGGAACAATCAAATCTCCGCCTCGCTTGGCAAATCATCCCATATGGTTCTCATATCCGTAACAAAAAATGCCATGGATCGAGAAACTATTGCTGGACACTAGTCAAAAATTTATACCGGCGAATCACAATCCAACCGTAAATTATTCTGTTATATATAAGGTCGTTGACTCCTAATATATTTGATTTATATTACGATGAATTTTTCTTCGTCCCCAAATCGCCACATCACAATGCTGATTGAATCTAACGGCTTGCATGAAGTACCCGAGCTTCTCACTTGACTCTGACGTGATTTTCACGTCAACTGCAGACGGACATCTTCGCTATACGATCTTGTTATACATTAAACAACTATCCTATACATGTGTTGTGATATCCTCATATTTAAACAGCTGTGGTCGACTAAATGATCGGAGTTTTTCGGTCTCGTAACCCACCCGTCGAAGAAAACTAAAACTACGCCTGACACCACGATGTACATGGCGTCACCCCCCCAGAGCAAACTGAACAATTACTTCCATTTAGAATTTTTTACGTTTTCTTGAGCTGCTGGTACCGAACACAAAGCCAATGGCAAGCGCTCGAGGAATACTTTTATGTCCAATTTAAGTGTGGTTTTTCACATTCCCAATCCTTAATACACCACACCAGTAAAAATACACATTGCTGTTTGAAATCAACCAACAGGGCTTAACAAGATAACATGTTTACCGCTGTTTCAAGGCATACTGAATCTAGTTTCACTGTCTTTACCTGATGACGGGAAACATCCAGAAACCGGTAATGATGTGTAAGTGATGGGGATGTGAGCAACACAATACATTGGTCTTTTATAAGCGTCTCGAGCGTTTGACTAGGAATTACTTTGTGATTCTCTATTTGAACATCGTGGTTCTTTGTAAGAACCCTATAAAACAGTGGCACACAAAAATAACGTTGTTCACCACTTATCCACTGTTTCCAGGCTCACTGAACCTGGTTTTACTGTCTCCACCTAATGACGGCAAACAGCCAGAAACCGGTAGTGGTGTGTAAGGGATGGAGATTGGAGCACCACGATAATTTTTCTTCTACCAGACCATGGAGCGCTAGGACAGGAATTACTTTGTGATTCTGTATTTGAACATCGTGGTTTTTTGTTAAAAGCCTATATAACAGTGGCATGCAAGTATAAATTTGTTTCCCACTTATCCACTGTTTCAAGGCTTACTAAACCTGACATTACTGGCTCAACCTGATGACAGTAAACATCCAGAAACCGGTAATGGTGTTTAAGGGATTGGGTTCTGAGCACCACAGTACAACAAAAATCCTGTTTTAACTTGTTTTATTATTTGTAGTTCCCATATTATTTTTTAGATTTCTTTTTTCGGACAATCCAGATATCTTTCAAATCACATTGTAAACAAATGTCCAGATTGTGCGATTGAATTTTGTTTAATTGATCGCGGCAAAATTAAGGAATTAAAAATATTTAGTCATAATTGCTGCCACAAAATAAAACGGCTGTTACCCATAGCGGAATAGATTGCGTATTCTCTGAGTGTCGCCGATTGCTGAAAAAAAATGAAATAGGATTTTGCTGAACATCTTTTAGTATGAACGTACAAGTCGGAAATTAGTTTATCTTGAACATCTTGAATAGCATCTTACTTATAAAATCAGTTTACATCTATGTACACTCAGAGTGCAAAATACTTAGTTTGCGATAGATTATGGAAAATTTGTGGACAGTTTGGTGATTTGGTCGGTAATTTGACGTCAAAAATAAACACCACTGTCTAACCTTTGTTTTGTTTGGCACGATTAGCTGTCAACAGAAAGAATGGTTCTAGTCATCAAATCGAAATAGGAAATTTACCTTCTTCAATTCATTGTTTATTTCAATAACATTTTATAACATTTAATGCCAACACATACTATGGTTGTTTGCACGTGAATTTCAAATTTTTTTTTAATAAACTAGACAATCAAATAAAGTATGATGCTCCTCAAATCCCAGCACTTATTTTTCTACAAATTCTCAACATCCTCAGCAGATCATTTGTGTGATGTATTACCAAATACTCTACCGATTACGAAAATACATCATGCTAGAAACTAAGGATTTTTAAAATGTTAGGCAGTTTATAATGATTACATATATGAAAAGTAATTTCTCAATGCTCATATTGTCTACTTTTGCCATGGACACTGATAATTAATGCTTTAATTAGCACCTATTGCAAAACAAGTTGCAATGACAAGACGAAACATTTGACTGACTATTGCTGAATTAAACATGTAAACAGCAAAAAACATGACCGCAGTGTATTGCAATGAATATTTAACTGCATTCCATTCTAATACTTATACCAAGTTAGTTGCTTCTGGCCTCATTAATTCGTTGGCCACCAACGATGAACTTATTTAGTTTCTGATGATCTGTCAAGTGTTAATTTTTTTAATTAACTTACTTAATTGTAAACAAGTCGCAAATCACATCCGCTTAGATCTGAAGTTCAAACTTGAGCAAATAGCTCATCCCATTCACATATTCACATAATTGATAGGATTTCGACAACCTATCAGATTTAGCGTCTTTGAACGTTATGATAATCAAACAGACTTAAAAGCCAGATTGTTCACTTTGGTAAGAGTGTTATTTGGACGTATCGATTGGGTACTTAAAATCTGACACAGAATTTGTTGGGAAAATACCTTGGAGTATGGGTTATTTGAACCCTGAAGAACACGTTTTGCTTGCAGAATATCTGTTAACAGTCCAGCAAAATCGTGAGGTACACTTTTGAGAATATTTATAAGATTCTCGTTGGTAAAGTTATCGTGTATAATAAACGCGTACCTTCGCGGTGCGAAGGACTATGCGCTAGTGGTCTGGACTCCTTGGCTGCGGTAAAATGTATCAAAGAACTCCAAAGGTAGACATAGGTCTTCGAAATGTTCCGTACACAAAAAGAATGCGAACTTTACTCAAAGCAGGAAACAGACCGATATTATTCTCAGCTCCAGAATAGTCTTTAGACTTACATCTACTAAGACACTTGTTCCAAGTAAGTGATGAAAAAGTGATACGTGAACATAATTATTTCTTCATATCGCAAGATCTCATTTTGATTTCAGCGCTTAATTTCTATACTATTTTTTTAATTCCCTACCGTAACATGTGGTGAAATCTCCTTGTTTGGCGATATTTAAAGCGAAATCGGAATTAACTATGTTAACAAACATCATTCATCCGCCTAACATTTTATATACTCTACACGTTATAAACTTTAATATTTTTCACATTTTCATTCAGACTTTAATCCCGTGGTTTCACCATAAATACTTAAATCAATGAATTGCCTAGCTTTGATGATCTGCTTCCAATGTAGAGCTTTGAGGTTGAGGGCTGTCAGCTGTACATCACAAATTCCCAGTTCAGAGCAACGTTTGAGACGAAAGATCAAAGCTGTGGAGCTGAATCTCAACCTGCTTACGACCACTATACAAGCAGACCTTTGAATTTCTTAATTCCCTATCTTAAAGGTCAAACATAGAATAATCAAATCTTTGTAACCAGAAGGCTTTCGATTATGCCATGATTCAGATTGTCCACATACCTTGATGTAATTTAAGGTTATTAGATTACACGCTCTGAATATCATCGTTTTAGTAATCACTCTCAGTGATGTCACTATGCGGAGTCGAACCGAAACCGGGACAGAGTGGCAATAATTATTGATAAAGAATCATCATTTATCTGTGCCGAAAATCAAGTGTTCATATATCATCGGAAAGTATTGTTTCAAGCAGTAAATTTTCATTTTGAGGATTTACTTTACTCACGAGACATTTTAATATGTCAGCTTTTGGTGACTTTGAAACACTGATTGGTTTTATTATTAAAATGAAGATCTTTGCATACTATTGATTTTGGAACAGCCACCGAAAAGTTCACAATTGTTTTGTGTTAAACAAAGCCTAATTTTGAACTTCAGATGTATTGAATAATTCTAGGTCGCAACATGAGTAGGATATATGAAAAAACTTTAATGATTCCGAACAGAAACAAGTTTAAATAAATCATCCTTTTTACGATTTTATTCGATTGAAAATCTTAGTAATGAAAAGTGGAAAAATATACCAATTTCAATTAAGTGCAATTTTCAAAGTTTTCTTGAAAACATTACATGGTGGTTTCGTAAACGATGTATATTGTTACGAGCTATTTCCAGCCAAATAAAATTATACGCATAAAACCTCTACGATATTATTTCACGGAAAGTGACTTACTACTCCAGTAAGGAGCTGTACACGATGACAACTTGTGTATTATTATTTTCGTGTAAAAAAATATTTTCATTTTACGAAAGAAGAGCTAGAGCTTATAGACATTTGAAGGCAAGTCAATTTCCAGGGTTTTTCTATCAAATTAATGCAACGTGGCTTGTATATCAAACATTCGGTATAATGATACGAACTATTTTCAGTCAAATAAAAATGTACGCATAACATAAATACGAGATTAGCGCTTGTATTTCACTGTTGGGAATAGTTGGTGCAAACGACATGTTCAATCCCGTTAAGCATTCCTCATTCATTATTCATTCATTCAGTCCTCTCCGTGCCGGGTGGCACATGAGGCGAAGACAACTTCACGCCAGTGGTTCCGGTCTGTCGCTGCTTCCGTTGCCGTCTGCACCGTGAATCCTTGTGAATGTAGTTCGCGTTCCAAAGTTCTGCGCCAAGTTTCCTTGGGCCGTCCCCTTTTTCGTTTACCTTGCGGATGCCAGTGCATGGTTACCTTCGTATGCGAACTGGGATCCATCCTGCAGACATGACCGAACCACGGATCTGTTGTCATCGTTTCCGTAGCAATGTAGGTTTTACGGGATAGGGTTGCTAGCCCTAAGCTCAACCCTCCTCCTTTCTCTGACGGGCTTGGGACCGTCCTTGGCAGAGTTGTTAAGCATTCCTCCACCGTGTAAATGTATGCGCATCCCACTGTACTCATCAGATGAGTGCAAACAGCGCGAAACCGGTCGTTGTCTGAGTGTGATGGAAAGCATACAAGTGAGAAATTTTGTTCAAAGTCATCGGTTCAAACTATATCTACATGAGCGTGGGCTCATGTGGCATACAGTTGCATACAGGGGCATACACCCGCAGCGCATGCGCAACCTGAACCTACTGTAACTACCTGATGCGTGGTTGATGAGCTTTTTGTTCATTAACATGATTTTAATCCCGTTTGATTGTGTTTTTGGCTTATATGATTGAGCAGATTAGTGGTACCAAACTTATCCAAACGCGGCAGACAAGCACAAAGTTTATTTACCTATGGTTTCACTGTTAACAGGCCTGCGGATTCTAATTACATGATGAATGTTAACAGCATGAAACCAATCATGAGTTTCGTGTGGTGAAAAAGCTTTTTCACTCTAAATCCGATGTTATTTTACCATAAATAATTCGACCGATTTGACTTACTAAACCAATACGGAACTATAAACAATGGTTTCTTATATATTATGCATATTTGTGTAAAAAAATTATACGAATATACAAAATGTCATGATTCCAACGAATTTAACTGTTTTCTGAAATGTGGAGTTTGAAGAAAAAACGAAGAAGTGATATAAACACATATGATTACTGATCGTGCAGTCGATAGACAATAGATTTTCGTTTAGAAACGCAGGTGTACAATAAGTGTTACTTTTATAAAGTTAAACAAATTTTGGTTTTAAATTCACGTACAGTAATTCAAACATTTCCGAATATTATTCATGTACAAGGCTCATTGTAGCTAATCTTACTGTCTCTATCTGATGACGGCAAACAGCCAGAAACCGGTAGTGGTGTGTAATGGATGTGGATGTGAGCACCACGATACATTATTCATGTTCATTTGAAATTCATGAAACATGAAACATGTTCATTTGAGAACATGATCAGATATTGTAATCATATTTAGTTACAAGCGATATCTTCATGCTACTATGTAACGCACTTATAAGAATTCAGCCCTTTATTTCTGCTCATAAGCTCAGTTTATATACCTTTCTTTTCAGAATAATTATAATTCTTTGAGTAAATCTTCGATTTTCCAAAAGACAATTAAACTAAATATAAATTGAGGAAAACCATGACGATGACGAATCTAAAGAAAAAAATGAAAAAAAGATAATTTTCTCCATTTTACCGTTGTATCCGTAAGCCTTCCAAAACGCTTTCTGATCATCTAAAGCAAAATTAACAAATTTTACATTGTAATAAATTTAATTGCATCAATATGTTTCGCTTGATAATGTATGTTTATTACGCTTATTGTTACAGTAATTCAAAAATTAGTTTATGTATGGAATATTTAGCTTTAACCTACGTTATTAATTTGGTTCATAATTGATAAAATTTTATTTGATACAAAAGTAATTTATGTTTGCTTTCAAAACACTCATAGCAAACGAATCTCTTTATTTTCGCATACCATACGGAAACCTTATGATGACATCACGCGTCATGCTCTGGAATGGAACCCAATCGGGAAGAGACGGGTCGGACGGGCAAGGCTATCTTG
>JACCGJ010008585.1:0-10799 GCA_013407085.1 Atriophallophorus winterbourni | reverse complement strand
TGCTGAGACATGGAGGGTATGCATATAATCTCTTTTAGTTTAACGCCGAGACATCTAAAAGCTTACATTGTAGAATGGCGAGTTATAACAATATCGTTATCGTAACCCACTTTGATTACTTGCTCCTAATCTAGACTTCATGGAACAAACCTTGATAAAGAAGTAAGGTACCTAGTATCTGGAGAAAAACATGTCGCGAAGGTTTGCGTGTCGACTACAAGAAGAAGAAGAAGGAGAAGAAATTGGCTTCATTCATACAAACGAATTTACAGCAGTTACAAAAAATTTCACCAAATAATTTAGAACGAATTGACCGACAGGTCCCGATATCAATTTGTCGACTGAACGATGTTTCTTTTCCGTCTTGATTGATAATTTCCACATGTGATCCAGTTTATTAACAAATGGTGTAACCAAAAGTTTTGAGACAAAAGTGTCACATCAATTCCCGGTATCTCGTAATTCGTTCAAAATTGCGCGTCAAAAATGGACCTCAGTTGATACGAAAAAATGATGAATTTTGCCCACAGCTAGAGTTGGCAATTAACGGAAAATGTAGACAAAACCTGCGGATAAATTGATTTTATGTACGGCCGATTGGAAGGCCCGCTTAATACGAACAGACTGACAGATTGAGCAGCTTTTGCTCAGAGTTTTGCTAACGTCCCCAGCACATAGGCTTCACTTCTGCGTTTTGTGCTCATCACTGGAAACAGCAACCGTTGTTTTGGTGAAACATGAAACTGTAGTAAAGTGGTAACTAATGATTGACTTCGTGACCATTGTCAAATCGAATTCGTGAAGTTGAACTTATGAAGATCAACAAACCGGAACCGCATTGTGGCTAGTCATGGGTGCATCTGTTGTCAGTGGATTCAAAGAAAAACTGCGTTTTTCTGCATCACACTGCTGCGCCATTGATTAAAATAAAAACAACCCTGTTATTTCATATGCAGCGTCAAACATGGAAAGATTACTTATGTTTCATGCATTCTAAGTAAAGACAACGAACTGATCATATAGAATACGTTTAATCTGCTATATGTTTTGATAATTTGTAAATTAATGATGAATGCGATTTTCACTGAAAGATAAACCATAGTTTCTATTGCTTAAGGTTATTTTATTTACCATTATTCCACTGAAACTTTCATGGATGGTTTATATCTCTCGTTTCCTTAAAACAAAGCTGTCAATGTGTGCTAGATTGTCACAGTGTTGTTTCCGACAAATACAGGTACTCAGTTTTCATGGATACTATGTTAGCGAAAGCGGTAACCACTTTTCCGAAACATAGTGCCAACGAGCATTGGCCAATCGATTGACTGAATAAATTTCACTTGACAACTTGTCTGGAAGCAAACGCAAATAATGAAGAGCAGCATCAACGATATACCATTTGTTATGGAGGCCATGGGTCAAAACGAACTAGTCGCTACGAAATCGTTTGACACATCTGACCGAAGTGATAAGTAGATAAGACATATTCACAAGTTTCGCCGATCAGATATAGGCCTGATTAATTTTACCTTGATTTGTATACTAAAAGCTATACTCTTTGGAGTAACCGTAAGTTAGATGTAAAGACAAAGATGATGGTATACAGCGTGTGTGTACTACATGCTTTTGTGTAGGGCAGTGAAACCTGGACCACCCACGCAAGACATGTACGGAAGCTGAATGATTTCAATATGCGAAGCATCCGTTCTATCTTGAACATATGGTAGATGGACAAAATGACTAAAGCTGAATTGATTTTAAAAGTTGCTCTTTAGAGCATGTTCACCCTATTACGACATCACCGCCTGCGGTGGCTTGGCCACGTCAACAGAATGGAAAATGGTCGTATTTCGGAAGATCTACTCTATGGTGAGTTGCAAACAGGAAGTCGACCATTGGGCAGACCGCACTGTCGGTACAAAGACGTTTGCAAAAGAGATGTGAAAGCTCTTGGCATTGACCCCATTAGTTTGGAAGAACTTGCTCTTGACCGCTCACATTTGAGGTATTGTGTAAAGCGTCGTCTGCATGCTGAGGAGGAACAGATACAGCAATTAGCGGCTGAATGCGGATCACGCCGCTTTCGTGCAATCGATGCCTTACAACTGAGTTCTGACCATCGTTGCAAGCACTGCGGATGAGATTGCTCACCTGCATCAGACTGTTTAGTCATTCAAAAAGCTGTGGAACATGAAAATTCATTTGATTGTGAAGTACATCCATGTGCGACATTGACCGAAGGAGGCCAACAACTTCGTACTCACGAGTTTCTCCGATCAGTTATAGGCCTGATTTAATAAACCTACATTTGTATACTGGAATATAGACCGTTGGAAGTTATCTTGCATTGTGGTGTTGGAAATTGGTGAACGATACAATGCATTGTTTTTGGTATGTGGATCACAAATATATACTCTACTGTCTACGAATCGAAGAATGACTTGAGTTATATTGCATTGTGTATCGTGGAGCGTTAACAAGGTGGAAACATAAGGAGCGGAAACGCGATTAACTAAACTTAATCCGCGAAAATGGTCGTGTGCTTCCGTCATGCTTTTCGAACTTCATATACTACTGATTAATTAAATCTGACTTCAAACAAAAATCAAACATTACGCTGTTATTGGAATGTTACAAAAATATACTTAACAGTCACCTGTGCTGCATCGCATAGACTGTGGGACTTAGCTTAGTTCACACATGAAGCTCATTTTCAATTTGCAAATACGGATTTATCCTCGAATTTGCAAACTTTATCCACATACACTGCTTAAAGTTTATTCAGTTGAATTATATCTCACCGCTGCAAATCCTCATGACATCGAGTTCGAGATGAGGACATATTTTGTGATCGAAATTAAAGATAATATAAAATTCAAACAAAAATTGTAAACTTGATTAAAACAATCAAATACATTCGATTTAGACAAATTATCAGCAAACGCGAAAACTAAAACCTCTTCAATGATAGTGACAAGGACGAACTTTGATTACCATTAACTTTGTTATTCATTGTTCATGATTTTTCGGTTATACAGATTGAAACGGTTATTCAATTATACTTGTTGAGGATGTTTTCGACACAAAGCATTTACCAACTGTCACTTATGTCTACGCGTCACAAGGTGAAGTTGAATTTCAAATGTGCTGTTCGCTTTGTGGAAAAACTGCTCAAGGTCAAATGAGTTTCAACCACTACTTACTGTCACGAGTCTCCTAATCTCACTTTAACCAATTAATGATAACAACGCAATTTAAACAGCACAAACAATTGTGTTATTTTTATTTCACTTTTCCAAAATTCGAGCCCAAATCTACATCTGCCGTTGTACGGCCATTATAGTTGCTTAAATATCAGTAACTGAAAAACTGGTTTATTACTATTAGTAAATTTGGTACTCACGATGCCTCAAGTTTTTATTCAAGGCTGCAAACAACAAGTGGTGAGTTCTATTATTACACAGTGTGTTCAAAATCAAACTTGATAAAACCAAAATACAGTTACAAATCTCGGCTTGATAATAACCCATGTGATAATTGTTTCCTCATTACACTTCTTGTGAATGTGACTTTTACATCACGATGTTACAATTACCCATATTTTGAGTGTATCATCTCAGTCAAACGCATATGAAATACATCATATGGAAATGTATCAGTAAAATACCAAATAACGTTATAGAAATCACAAACCTACACATTTGTAGGTGGATTTAATTGGACCAAAGTTTTGCGTACCATAATGTTTCAGAAATATAATTTAGCCAGAGCTACACACTAAAGAATTCGAAAATATATCTTATTCAAACGTAAAATGTGTACCAATATTAAGTGAGCAACTAAATAGAATATACTGTCACCCAATCCTTTGTATAAAATCGTATCCTATGTAACACTTCGCACTAAAGATGCTAGAGATAAACCCCGGTAAAGAATAAAATATCCCAAAGGCCTTCAGTCAACTTTGATATTTCAGAAAAATAAGACTAAAAATGAAGATGGAAATTTATTTACTTCACACAAGATTTTATTTTTCTGACGTTTTGATGCATATTGTTTTCCAAATACTTGTGTTGAACATTATTCTATCGAGAATTTGAAATGTTATTTGAATAATGTTAAGACTACTCATTGGGAGCGCATAAATCTTAATAATCATAAATTCCATTGAAAAGGTTTTCTGAATTTGTCACTTACAATAATCCACTAGGTTCTCGACTGAAGCAGACAAAGCGTTTTCAAGAGCTTTTAATTTTTCTTGTTAATAACTAAAAATTACCGATTTTTCAACATTTATAGAACTTGTAACAAGCACGTTTTGTCCAGTGTAATGCTTTAGGACTCCGAATTATCAACAGGTTGGATTACTCCTTGTCAAAATAAAACGCATTCTTTATTAATATACCTTGAAAATCTAAATACGTCGCTGATTTTACTTTTTCATATTAGTGAAGTAATGCAAATTCGTTCATTTTCCGTATTGATTCCATAAATTAGTCGCACGTTCTCCGAAACATGGAACTTAACAAAATTATTCATGCCAACTAGATTTCGTGCCCAGTAGCTGAATAAGAGGAACGTGACACATTAAATATCGTCAACACTGGCTAGTAGGGCTCAAGCTAGTCTTGGTTTGCATGCAGTAGTCACCACGAATAAGAGTGTAGGAGAGGTGTGTTCACGGTGCGTAACAAAAAATGAAAGTAATATGTTCAAGTAATATCAAAAAGCGAACAGATTTTAATGGTTTGAATAGGATTGAAATGTATTGAATCTATGTGATCAACATTGGTGCGCTGACGCTTTGATCAAAACTGATAAACAAACGCCCAATCATTATAAAATCATATCTGTCATTGAAAGCGTTTCGATGAAAATGAATAAAGTGCAATTTGGTTATTTTAACACCAGGATAAGTGCAGATCAAGTGGATTCGCCAAACAGTCTCGAAAACGGACAATGTGTGCTCAACGAAATAAAGCCACTCCCTCTCATCTAGCTCTTCCGTTTTTCGTATGGCGTGGTCATATGATACGTGTTTTACTAATACAATCATACCACAGCACGGCCAGCAATACTGACCACTCATTTGTTTGTGGAAAACGGGAGCATCGCCAGACAAGAGTTTACTGCACAAAATCGGCTTGCAAGCAAAGAATGGATCCTGAGCTCATGAGCGAAAAACATCTTGCTGTGTGGTTTGAACGAATTTTAACAACCGTGCTTAGCAATGCAGGCAAAGTCTATTAGGCCAATTCAAACTAGGAATCATTTCAAAACAACATACTCCGTACGTACTTTCACTTTTCGTCGGAATACAGTAAAGCATTTAGTATGCACACGCTGTATATATACAGTGGAACCCGAATACAACGATTCGCTGGGGAGAGAGTAAGATGTTCGTTATAAGCGAAGTTTGTTGTAAGTAAACCGCATTGTCAGACATGTAATTTTACATCCGTTTTTCTGTACACGTGTAAACAAGTGAAGAATGTCTGACCTTTGTTTGTTTCTGCATGCGTGTAATCCATTTGATGATTAGATGATGCCACAGCACACAGATCACAACATTAAATCCAAGTTCATGTTAATAATAGTAAATTTATTCCAAAACGATGTAGTAAAAACATCTTGCTCACACACTGACAGTCCAATCTCTCGCTTTCATGAAGTAGATAGCGATGCTCTTTTGTTTAAGTTTTGACTTCACCACCGCCTCGATCTCTCTCTCTCCTCAAATTCATGTTCATTTTCGACGTCTGTTTTTTCTATCCTAAAAAATCTCCTGCCAGAGTCCGGCGCCACTTCTGGCATCCTTCACGACGGAGCTACCAGTCACAAACATTCACGTGACTTTTATTGGCGTGCGTGAGAGTCAGTTACACACCGTTGGCCAGGCGTGCATGTGTCTCGCCAAAAGCTGTTGGTGTGTGTCGTCTTATTCTTAGAGCACTGCAGGGGCCCACTCTTGCCGAGCGTTGTGGCTTAAAGGCAAGACAAAGCGAGTTCTTTGTATGCACGTACTTTATTGAACAAACATAGCTGTCGGGAACGTGTAGAATGTTCGTAATAGGCGAGATTCGTAACGAACTGATTCGTTGTACGAATGTTTTAAATAGGCTTACAAAGAAGGAATTTATTTGGGAAATCATGGTGTGTTCGTTCAAAGCAGGAATTCGTTGTAAGCGAGTTCGTTGTAGGTGGGTTCCACTGTATTCTTTATCTTTACTTCAACATTCGATTTCCATAAACACGAGCGGTCAACCAGGCCAAACAATATTCGTGTGTAGTGAGAGGTCATCCGTAACGGTTGAACCAATATATGTCTAGGTGTTCAATGTTGGTAAACAATAAACAATTTGAAGTAAAACAGTGCCGCTCATGTAGTAGAAAGGAGAGAAGTACTTTACCCATATACAGTGGAACCCGCCTACAACGAACTCGTTTACAACGAATTCCCGCTTTGAACGAAAACACGATGATTTCCCAAATAAATTCCTTCTTTGTAAGCCTATTTAAAACATGCGTACAACGAATCTGTTCGTTACGAATCTCGCTTATTACGAACACTGTACACGTTC
Source organism: Atriophallophorus winterbourni (assembly GCA_013407085.1). Lineage (NCBI taxonomy): Eukaryota > Metazoa > Platyhelminthes > Trematoda > Plagiorchiida > Microphallidae > Atriophallophorus > Atriophallophorus winterbourni. Next base: position 4,218 of record JACCGJ010008585.1, on the reverse strand, counting down.
CCGACAGCTATGTTTGTTCAATAAAGTTCATGCATACAACGAACTGCTTTGTCTTGCCTTTAACCCACAACGCTTCGTCAAGAGTGGCCTGCAGTGCGCTAAGAATAGAACTGACACACAGCTTGGCGAGACACAGGCAGCCTGGCCAACGGTGTGCTAACTGACTCGCACGCACGCGCAAGAAAATCACGTGAATTGTCTGTGACTGGTAGCTCCGTCTATGAAAGATGCCAGAAGTGCTCTTGATCTCTGCAGGAGATTTTTAGGATAGAAGGGAGAGACGTCGAAAGAAAACTTGAATTTGTGGAGAGAGAGATCGGGGCAGTGGCGAAGTCAAAACTCAAACAAAAGAGTATCACCAGATACTTCAGGAAAACGTGAGATTTGACTGTCAGTGTGTGTGCAAGGTGATTTTACTACATCGTTTGATAATAAATCTACTATTAATAACATGAACTTGGATTTAATGTTGTGATCTGTGTGCTGTGGCATCATCTAATCATCAAATGGATTACACGCATGCAGAAAGACACAAAGGTCAGACATTCTTCACTTGTTTACACGTGTACAAAAAAAACTGCGGTTAAATTACATGTCTGACATTGCGGTTTACTTACAACGAGCTTCGCTTAAACGAGAATTTTACTCTTCCCAGCAATTCGTTTTACTCGGGTTTCACTGTAGTTTTCTGCTGAGCTTTGCTGGCAACCGGTTCAACAGATGATGACTCAATTGGTGGCGTTTTCAGTTTTGTTAGACCAGTGGCTCACTTGATCCCATTTTACACTCTGTAAAATTTATCACAATTCGCAGCTTTTTGATACCGAGGTTAATTTTAATCCAATATTCATTTGTACATCACCCAACAGACTGCTAGAAATTATTTCAGGCTACTCTAAACAGTCGTGAGTTAAATCTGTTGTCGTCCGTTGAACTACTTGAATAATATATAAGCCTTTAATGACCGATAGCATATTGATACTTCTTCTACGCCCCACGAACTTAACAGAACATTCCACAGAAACGTACCTCGGTGACGACCTAACTTAACAAGATCTCAACAAACACCACAAAATCTCAGCAATCTCTGTAGAACAACTTCAATCATTCCACTTTAAGGATTGCTTCATGAGTGCTGGGTGGAGGTTAGCCTCTTGCACGATCCGCATTATCTTCAAGCTACTTGCAACGTATATCGAGGAATCACTGCTCTTGATGTAGTCGGGAGGTTTTTGTTGCTACCGTTTTACAGAGGCAACTACAGCGATAGGCTGAGACAGTTTTTTTCCGAATCTTTGTGTGATTTTAGCAGGGGTGAGTCAACCATAGACGAGAGCATTTTGTTAAGAAAACTTCAACGAAAGATATGAGAACTGACCATGCCACTAAAGGATGTCTAGATTAATTCCACGACAATGTATTTGCAAGGGGTGTATTTTCAAAATGCAAGATCTTTTCGGAGACTCTGAAATTCTTGTTAACCTATTGATGTATGTATGAGAGATGGAAATACATGTAAACACAGATCTTGCATTTTGAAGCCGTTATCTTTGTTCACTCTGACATGAATGATTCAAATCATTGTTATGGTTGTACAATAGCATTTTTTCGAAATTTGTCTATTCTTCACCCAACCACTCAATTGGGAAATAGATGTTCATGTTGTTTTGTTTTCTTTTCGGTAAATTATCATAGTCAAAATTAGTTCAAATAAACATTAAAGCAAAATGTATATTGTAACTTTTTTTCACATATTTACAAACGACTCTGCGTATTTTCTTATTTTTAGTTTGATATATCTCAGATATAGCGGGGGAGGAATTTCAATCTAACGATATCTTTAAAAAATATCATATTGCAATCTATGTGGCAGAACAAACATAGAAGAATTTGAATAGTTTAAATAAGAAAAGTTTTTACCTGTATTCTTGACATACACAGGAATTTTCATACCTATCACAAGATAATAACATGGAAAATATTCAACATGGTATCTTACAAACATTTGATAACGTCATTTTAAATTCGTGTATTTTTTGGCTACCAAACCCTATCGAAGCCCAATATCACTTTTAGTCATAAATTTGTCGAACTGATAAATTTTTCGAAATACTCATGTGTAATAGATATGTCGAAAATTATTTGTGTTGATAAAACACTAACAAGGAAGTACTCATTTGTATGAACATATAGAAAATATATTGAGTCAGCAAATATTTTTATGTCACTGTCTTGAGCGTTAATTATTTTACTTATATTTTTTATATTGTCGATACGTTTGGGTATACCTTCTATGTACAACACTGATTTGTTCAAACGATTCGATGAAGGTATTTACATATACATACTTTGAATTTTCCGCGCTTGTTTTTCTGCTGCTTGCTGTTAATTTTGATTGTGGTGCCGATACTTCCAACGTTTAATCAATTTTTCAGCTGCTCTATCTGTGACATTCGAGTGTATGTCACCAACGTTTTATCACATAGAATACGCACAATAGATATTTATTTATGGCTAAACTACTACTCAGATTTCTACATCAAGTCCATCCAAAAAGAAACACTGAAATCGATTTTCAGTTTATTAGAGTTAACCACCAGTGCAAATCCATGCTCGGGTGGACCTTCTCTTTGAATTCTCTAACGACACGGTACTCATTAGTAGTGTAACCAACATATTAAAAATGTAGTCGCCGAAAACTACATGAAAATTTATTTACTTTTATGGTGTACTGCATCGATTACGATTCTTTTGTTAATGTGTTGTTTATAATTACGGACCCATGAAACCTTAAATTCTTCTTCTTCTGGAAGGAAACCAGAATGGATGATATATTGTGTAAGCTTCATCACAACATGAATTCTGGGTGACATTTCCTGGCACTGCAAGCCCTGAGAGTATTGAATAACCACTAAATCGCTCGAGGTTTATGTCCTAACTTCTCAAGAGATGCTGAACAGACACACTTTTAGGAAGCTACTTTGATGGTGGGGATCAGAACAACTTTGGTCGCGATTATCACATGACTACCGCCCGCGTGGATACCGTGCTCGCATTACATACTTTTTGACTTCTAGAACTTTGCAACTTAGGTTCATCTTGACGAGTCTTCGATTATCCAACTAATCTGACTCGTCATCATTTTGATTACGGCGAATGCTGATTGTCAGGAGATAGCAAAATTATTATCATCAAACATCTGGCTTGTAAATGTAAGTACGCTCGATTTATCCTGGTCTTTATGGGTACGCATACTATATTTTATTTAATTGTGCCAATTCAAATAAACCAGGTATGCCTTCAGACTGTGAATATCCCACGTGTAACTAACATTCTAACAGTGGGAGAACATGCGCCAAGAAATGCCTTGGTATTAATCAAATAGAGTAGAAAGACTGGTTGTGTTTTGACTCCCAACAGAAAATATCCCTAAAAGGCGAAGAGAAAACAGAGTGATATGTTGCCGAGATCAGGTAATCATGAATGTCATAACCCCATTGGAAGTCTTGTCGTTACATGGGTTTTTATCTCGATAATCCCGATTTGGGATCGCTCAGACGCACAGATTTGGCCTAACATGGCGCTTTGATTGACTAAAAAATCAATCATCATTTAAGATTTGATGGATTCATATAACGTTGATTTCAGAAAGTTCTTACGATTAAATGTTCTTCTTCTACAACTAGTATTTTTTTTAAAAAAGTATGTTCTCAACTCAATATTTCCTTCAAAATAATCTCGTCAATATGATACGTAAACATTCAAATAATTTGTTTATGCTTAAATAGAGTAGATTCGTTTTAGTTTTTCAGCACAATCTCCATGGTATACAATTTAGGAATAAAGGATTATCCAATAGTATGATATTACTATATTGTTAAAATCGTAGATTTCTTGCCTGGAAGATGCGACTTTCACGACTTAATGACGAACACTTCTGAGTCACATTTGGGTATATGAATTACTTACTTTGTCTGTCCATTGCCTGTAGGTCTGTTTAAACAATTAATTTTGACAATTTACGCTGCTGAAATAAAAACCCAGGTTTGGAAAACAAAAAGAAAGACATGAGGATCTTGATCTATGCAAACAGCACAAAGCCAATATTCGGGATCGGGTGTGCTGGAAATGCATGCAAAGTTAAATTTTGTTTAAGCCTGTTGGTTTTAAAAATATGCAAATGTGTTAGCATATGCGATTGAACAAGTTTGCCGAGCC
>JACCGJ010008579.1:0-18663 GCA_013407085.1 Atriophallophorus winterbourni | reverse complement strand
GGAGCAGCTTTTCTTTTTACACGAATGCCAACGACGAGGCGTGTTCCCGAAGTCAGTACAACGAAAACCGCCCATCAATACTTTCGAAGCACAACAGCTGGGAAACAGACAAAGCAGAGAATGGATTCGACTTCTCATCTCCAATGCACACAAGCGAATCAATAATTACTCAAACGTCGTTCAAATGGAACAGAGCTTTTGCCGCGGTCAACTCGGTGATGAGATGACGCAACAACTTGCGGTCGCAATCACCGTTACAGCAGAGAACTCAAAGGTGAAAAAGCGTCAAGCCCTTGACAACAAGATGAGGTTAATCAAACCAAAACAGGGGGAATGTCTTGGAACAAACTGGGTCAAAAATTTATCGAACCGAACGTTATCAGCTGAAGAAGAGCAGGTACTTAGTCGTGGTTTGAACTTCAACTGCAAAGACGCTGATCATACAGAATTTATCGCAAGTCTGGAAGGTGCGCTAAAGTCACAGTCAATCTCAGAAGAAATGCAAGAAAATATTCGCCACAGAATAATTCCCGCACTTATTACGAACAAAGAGCATCCAGTTCTGTCGCGCAATGAAATTACTGCGATGAACAATTTACGGAAAGACAGAAATATTGTCATATTACCGGCAGACAAAGGACGTGTGACAGTGGTTATGGACAAAGACGAATATATACACAAGGCTGAACAACTCTTGCAAGACACCACTACATATCGCGAGACCAGCGAAGACCAGACCAAACAGTTGGAAAATAAAATAATAGCAACATTGAAGAAACTCAAGTTTATGGGACAACTCAGCGCTGCCGAACATATCAGAATGAAACCAGAAGGCTCAAGCTTACCACGCTTCTACGGGCTACCAAAAATTCACAAGGATGGTATTCCGCTACGCCCAATCGTTTCACTGCCCGGGGCACCTACATATAAACTGTGCAAAGAAATGCGAAAAAGATTGCTTTACCTTACACAGGGATCGGAGTACTCCGTGGATTCGTCAACGAAATTTCTACAGAAGGTTAAAGATGTGACCATAGAAGACGATGAAATCATGGTTTCTTTTGACGCGACCTCACTATTCACATCAATCGACACAACCCTTGCGTTGCAAACCGTATCACAATTGTTGGATGAACGAGGAACGGAACACGACGGAAACCGCTTGAGCAAGCAGAGCATACTGCAACTGCTAGAATTGTGTCTACAGACCAACTTCAAATTCAATGATCGCTTTTATAAACAAATGAAAGGAACTCCAATGGGATCACCTATATCTGGATTACTAGCGGAAGCCGTAATGCAAAGACTGGAGCGAATCGCCTTGCCGCTAATTCAACCCAAATTCTGGAGTCGATACGTCGATGATACGTTCGTGATTCTGGAGAAAGAAAACTTAGAGGATGCACATCGACTACTCAACTGCGTCTTCACGGGAATTCAATTTACAAAGGAAATCGAAGCGAACAACTGTCTACCATTTTTGGACGTAAACGTGCGAAGAACAGGGACGGGAAACCTTGAAACAAGTGTTTACAGGAAAGGAACAAACACGGATCAAATCTTAAAATTCAGAAGCAAGCAACCGGTCACGCACAAACGGAGCTGCCTACGAACGCTGTTTAACCGCGCGAAAACACATTGCAGTACCGAACAACTCAAGAAAGAAGAGGAGAAATATTTATTCAAACTATTCCAAAAAAACGGTTACCCAAGAGGATTCATCATCCGCAACAAAGACGTAACAATTCACTCACACGAAAACAATACAAACACGGCAAGAGCGACACTCCCGTATATACAAAATATTTCAGAAATTACGGCAAGAATATTACGTCCGCTCGGAATCAATGTCGCACACAGACCGATGTCCACTCTCAGAAGTCAGCTGGTAAAAATCAAGGACACGTTTGCAAAAGAAGAAAGAAACAACGTTGTGTACAGAATTCCATGTTCTAATTGTGACAAAAACTATATCGGACAGACTGGAAGAAGATTAGGAACAAGGATACACGAACACAAATTGGCTACTCGACGACATGATCACAAGTCGGTAATATCGGCGCACATGGATCAAGAAGGACACGAGTTTAATTGGGATGAAACAGAGATAATCGCAAAAGGCAGAACTCGACATATACGGGAGTTCCTTGAAGCATGGCATTCGACAGCACAATCAATCAATGAACACATTCAATTGGATGCAATCTACGGACCAATGAGAACACGCCAACATAGGGCACAATCAAGAAGATCAGCCAATCACACAAGATGAGATCGCAGAGAAGCGAATAAATTCGAATATCGCCCGTCGCCCAATCACTTCGAAAGAAGTTCCGCTGATGATGTCATCTAGTTTGATGACGAAACGTCCGCAATCAACCATATCAGCCGGAGAACAACTATGTCTTACAATCCTGTACCTGAGCTACGTGTTTTTAAAACTATATCGAACAATCACGGGCGTGATACACTAAAACATGCAAGACGTTGGGAAACATTTAGTAGAAAAATCGCAGCAACCCAGGAGCAGCTTTTCTTTTTACACGAATGCCAACGACAAGACGTGTTCCCGAAGTCAGTACAACGAAAACCGCCCATCAATACTCTCGAAGCACAACAGCTGGCAGACAAACAAAGCAGAGAATGGATTAGACTTCTCATCTCCAATGCACACAAGCGAATCAATAATTACTCGAACGTCGTTCAAATGGAACAGAGCTTTTGCCGCGGTCAACTCGGTGATGAGATGACGCAACAACTTGCGGTCGCAATCACCGTTACAGCAGAGAACTCAAAGGTGAAAAAGCGTCAAGCCCTTGACAACAAGATGAGGTTAATCAAACCAAAACAGGGGGAATGTCTTGGAACAAACTGGGTCAAAAATTTATCGAACCGAACGTTATCAGCTGAAGAAGAGCAGGTACTTAGTCGTGGTTTGAACTTCAACTGCAAAGACGCTGATCATACAGAATTTATCGCAAGTCTGGAAGGTGTGCTAAAGTCACAGTCAATCTCAGAAGAAATGCAAGAAAATATTCGCCACAGAATAATTCCCGCACTTATTACGAACAAAGAGCATCCAGTTCTGTCGCGCAATGAAATTACTGCGATGAACAACTTACGGAAAGACAGAAATATTGTCATATTACCGGCAGACAAAGGACGTGTGACAGTGGTTATGGACAAAGACGAATATATACACAAGGCTGAACAACTCTTGCAAGACACCACTACATATCGCGAGACCAGCGAAGACCAGACCAAACATTTGGAAAATAAAATAATAGCAACATTGAAGAAACTCAAGTTTATGGGACAACTCAGCGCTGCCGAACATATCAGAATGAAACCAGAAGGCTCAAGCTTACCACGCTTCTACGGGCTACCAAAAATTCACAAGGATGGTATTCCGCTACGCCCAATCGTGTCACTGCCCGGGGCACCTACATATAAACTGTGCAAAGAAATGCGAAAAAGATTGCTTTACCTTACACAGGGATCGGAGTACTCCGTGGATTCGTCAACGAAATTTCTACAGAAGGTTGAAGATGTGACCATAGAAGACGATGAAATCATGGTTTCTTTTGACGTGACCTCACTATTCACATCAATCGACACAACCCTTGCGTTGCAAACCGTATCACAATTGTTGGATGAACGAGGAACGGAACACGACGGAAACCGCTTGAGCAAGCAGAGCATACTGCAACGGCTAGAATTATGTCTGCAGACCAACTTCAAATTCAATGATCGCTTTTATAAACAAATGAAAGGAACTCCAATGGGATCACCTATATCTGGATTACTAGCGGAAGCCGTAATGCAAAGACTGGAGCGAATCGCCTTGCCGCTAATTCAACCCAAATTCTGTAGTCGATACGTCGATGATACGTTCGTGATTCTGAAGAAAGAAAACTTAGAGGATGCACATCGACTACTCAACTGCGTCTTCACGGGAATTCAATTTACAAAGGAAATCGAAGCGAACAACTGTCTACCATTTTTGGACGTAAACGTGCGAAGAACAGAGACGGGAAACCTCGAAACAAGTGTTTACAGGAAAAGAACAAACACGGATCAAATCCTAAACTTCAGAAGCAAGCACCCGGTCACGCACAAACGCAGCTGCGTACGAACGCTGTTTAACCGCGCGAAAACACATTGCAGTACCGAACAACTCAAGAAAGAAGAGGAGAAATATTTATTCAAACTATTCCAGAAAAACGGTTACCCAAGAGGATTCATCATCCGCAATAAAGACGTAACAATTCACTCACACGAAAACAATACAAACACGGCAAGAGCGACACTCCCGTATATACAAAATATTTCAGAAATTACGGCAAGAATATTACGTCCGCTCGGAATCAATGTCGCACACAAACCGATGTCCACTCTGAGAAGTCAGCTGGTAAAAATCAAGGACACGTTTGCAAAAGAAGAAAGAAACAACGTTGTATACAGAATTCCATGTTCTAATTGTGACAACAACTATATCGGACAGACTGGAAGAAGATTAGAAACAAGGATACACGAACACAAATTGGCTACTCGACGACATGATCACAAGTCGGTAATATCGGCGCACATGGATCAAGAAGGACACGAGTTTAATTTGGATGAAACAGAGATAATCGCAAAAGGCAGAACTCGACATATACGGGAGTTCCTTGAAGCATGGCATTCGACAGCACGATCAATCAATGAACACATTCAATTGGATGCAATCTACGGACCAATGAGAACACGCCAACAAAGGGCACAATCAAGAAGATCAGCCAGTCACACAAGATGAGATGGCAGAGAAGCGAATAAATTCGAATATCGCCCGTCGCCCAATCACTTCGAAAGAAGTTCCGCTGATGATGTCATCTAGTTTGATGACGAAACGTCCGCAATCAACCATATCAGCTCGGAGAACAACTATGTCCTACAATAGCCCAGGTCGTTAAGGCGTGGGACTACAATGGTGATGGTCGGGTGTTCGAATCCCGCCCCCGAAGCGGTGGATATGCACTGCTGATGAGCTCAAATGAGAGCGAAACTCGAGTCCAGTGCTTCCATTATAGACCGTCGTGATCAACTTTGTGAATAGTTCGATGGGCACGAATGAGTAGTCAAAAATATAAACAACTTATTCTCCAAATATCGCTTAAACAACAATGCCCATCAGATCTAATCGGTGTTAGCTTACACTGTATCTGATGGGAAGACCTGTCAGGGAGATCTGTTCGGTTGGGCGACCACAATAGATATTGCTGGCTCCTTCTGAACTGGTCGGGCAAACAAAGCTACTCTAATGTGCCAGTCTGGAGAACAGTTTATAAACGCTTAATTGCGATCGGTCAAACGGTGGACGGTAGCCGAGGTCGTTGAGGCGTGGGACAACAATGGTGATGGTCGGGGGTTCGAATCCCGCCCCCGAAGCGGTGGATATGCACCGCTGATGAGCTCAAATGAGAGCGAAACTCGAGTCCAGTGCTTCCATTATGGACCGTCGTGATCAACTTTATGAATAGTTCGATGGGCTTGGCACGGATGAGTAGTCACAGATTCGAATTTATTGAGCAGCTGTTCAGAGAAGAACACGCTTTCATTCAACTTTAGAAACTGTGTAATCTTGAAAATGGGTACAAATATGCCAATTCTCTTAGAGTTTCGGATCACAGAATTTGGAGGGGACAACAGAAGAAAAGGTCCTCAGTATTTGAACAAGTGGAACCTTGAATAACAGCAAGCAATGCGAAGCCATGTACAGCTGAGCTAGCCGCATGCTAAAATAGTTAGACGTATATTTTGAGGTTTTCCTCTAGAAACATTCCCTCTGCACCGAAACGCGTATATATACGAATTTTTTATTACTAAATTAGGCGTGGGCACCATTGATTCAAAAGGACGTCAACCTTCTCTAGAGGATTCATCGCAGAGCAACCAAAATGGTTGGCTGTCTTCGCCATCTACCATATGATGATCATGTGGGGTATTTTAATTTGAATACACTGGCTCGCAGACACGTTCCTTCGGATTTACTCCTCACTTATAATAAATTTACCTCAAAGATTCATAGTCTAAGTAGTCTATTTCGCCTCTAGTCAAGCAATACCACAAACACTCACACATTGGTATTTGATATAACACATTTTCGCAGTAACCACCGTCGCTTCATATTTCGGTGCACAGTTCCAACAGACGTTTTACAATAATTGAGTGAAAGGATTTTCAGAAACAAACTGGATAAATTTGTACTAAGTAATTTCGCCATAAACCTTGTTTTATAATTGATTGAGCAACGATTAATCCTAACGAAAATTTCTACATCATACATAGGCTATATACGACATTTTTCTAAATAAATAATGTGACGATTTTCCAAATGCCTCAATTTTCATATGTTGTACAGTTATAGGCTTTATATACAATAAATTCTTGAATCTTGACTCTAGAATTTTTTGTAATAAAAGTCTCATCTTCAAAACCGAAACAGATGCGAATCGGTCTACCAGCTTGTAGACGAAATTTCGTCTAGCGGGTCTTTTTCATATAATTTTGTTCCTGTGTGCGTTTGACTATCCAGAATAATTAATATATTGTAGTGCTCACATCTTCAATACTTACACACCACAGCCGGTTTCCGGCTGTTTGCCGTCATCAGCTTTATTAAGTAAGATCAGGTTCAGTGAGACTTGAAACAGTAGATAAGTGGTTAACAAAATTATACCCGAATGCCACTGACAGTCATATTCACAATTAAAGAATATATGATTTTGTTGTCATCAAAAGATGTAAACAATTGTTAGCATAGATAGGTTTGCTGAATGACCCAAGAAACACAAAATGTTCAAAAATCAATGACGAGAACGGTCCTTTCGATATCCCAGTGGAGAGCGTGATGTGTATCATCAAATGAATGTCATTATTCATGATGTTTTCATTTTGTTACTTATAGTAAGAGCGATTATATACAAGTACAACTGGTCGTGAGAGATTTTCAATTTGCGTAATTTTTTCGAATGTCAACTACTTTGACAATTCACAAATATTCCGCAAGACACGCTGATGTTATCGGAATGACTTAGTCAAATATCTACTTAACTACCAACGTATTAAATCGCCAATCCATTTGCATAGTCACCACGTACCGATTGTTACCATGTACTGAGGAATAAAAAATATTAATTCATGAATATCAAACAAAATATCGGTAGTTCCTTGTTTATTCAGTACGGTTAAACCACAGCAGGTTTCTAGCTCTTTTGATCACACAGAAACACGAAGGTTAAGAAATACGTATCATTGAAAATTTGAGAAATATTTGCGAAGCTTTCAGTATGAACATATTGATACAAACAGAATTATTTCCCATGTGCACGTTTGTACTACTTAAAAATTGAAAAAGTTATATTTATTCACACATGTTTTGCCATGAATTTGGCATAACGAAATATCAATCTTTAATTGAAATTCATATGATTTCTATTGCTTTAGCGTTTTCAAATGTTACGATATTAATGCTAAATGTAATGTTGAATTTAGTCAAGGCAACAGAGAATTATTATTTGTAGCAACACACCATGCCTAAAGTATAAGGATTTAGTTTGAAAATATGATACGCTAAGTTTGCTAAAAAGCCGCGAAGTACTGAACATTTCTAATGTGTTTATCAAAAGCCAATACTGGTCAATTATTTAGATTAAACTAAGTTTAGCTAGAATGGTGAACATGGACTGTTAAACGAGGTAAATCATTCCATCTCACTGCATAATTTTTCGCATCTATTGTTATTTGCAAATGAATAAACGGAGAGTGTATTTGATCTATCCTCTTTTTTCAGAAATACGCTTATTAGCTACTTTCGATTCGAAAATCATAGAGGATTATGAAAATTTTGGACGTGTCGGTTCTTCAACAATGGAAGGTTTCCGCAAACAGGTAAACTTTACAGTTTGATTGCTTATATGTGCCGATTTTGCGATGCGATCCTCCGGCATCTTAGTCGACTTGCGCTTCCAACGTTTAATGCACACCGCAACACCATGATCTTTTCTCGCTCGTCCGCAGTTATAATCAATCTCAATCAATCAACGTCGGTCGCACCCTGAAAAAGTGAACTCACTTCAGCATTTGGCAGCAGCACCCTGCATTGCCAAAATTAGAACGGAAGAACACTTGTGCTACAAAGCACGTGCAAAACAAGTGTATAGGTTATTTATAAATGAATAATTACATTATATAACTGCATCAATTTAGTAAATGACACTGTCAAAAGCATGTTGTTCATTCTTTTACTGAGGTAATAAAAAGAGTTTCCGAAGTTTAATTATGATTAGAACCTGACCTCAAATATATTACATCCAACGTTGACTACGCTCAATTCCCGTTTGAGGTTGAGATCAATATTACGTCAGCAATTCACATGCTAACGGCCATCCATCGAAAATTAACCAGTTTGATATCTAAAACGCACAAAGCAATAGAAATCCAACCGTGGAAACGTTTACTATGTATGCGAGAGAGAATGAAACAATTTTCTATATCATATCTCTGCCCATCTTTTCTTCTCTTCATAAAAGTCTTCAGCCGGTGTGTACCGGTGATCAGTTTACACGGATTATTCAAGAGATTTAGCGCTGACCGATCCCGTTAGAACCCTCGCGAAACTGGATCCGATAGCAATCAATGGCTGACAATGTTTTTAATCCGTTCTTGATTTAAGATGGGTTGTCGTTATAACAGTTTCCGTGCAATTACTGTGAAGCGTGTGTCTGTGATCACTGTAGTTTGAGGTTTTCGCGCTTTATATTTCCACAATATGTTAGTAGGTGATATTTCGCAAGTAAAATAAGAGCTCCAGAGTGACACTGTAAATTAACTACGATTTCAATCTAACGCGAAAGCCAGGTTCTCTAACAAGTTTCTGAAGCTACGGAACACAAAGCATTCATGATCAGCCGCACTTGTTGCCCCTAATACAAAAATACTGTTTGATACTTTCAACAACAGAGTTCGAACATTTCCATGATAAAATTTGTTGCGAGTCATTTCTCGTCTGATTTCGATTGATTAAAGCATCTAAACACGTAGACAATAAATCTCAAATCACCAAAGTCTGATTAACTTCAAATTCAAATCATTCTTCTTCAGCTCTCTGAACTATGGAAAGTTGAATCAGTTTCTTTTGAAAAATACCACAGAATGCATGAAAGCAAAATACTCGCTGAATTGAAAGTCAACATTCAAAGAAACGACAAACCAATATTCGATGCGATGATCATGTTGAAGCAAACAACACAATTTCTCGCATTCCGCTCTGAAGGTATTATCATAAAAATTGATTGGGAAATTCGAGATTTTTTTCAATCATTCTGATATTGTTTTTTGGTTCAGTACCACGTTAACTTTAATATAAGTGACTTATTGTAACAAGTTGCTGATTGGGATGTGACTTTGTTATGCAACTGGATAGCTGAATCATCTTCTTTTGCTGACGTTCTGTAATTTGTTTGATTAGGCGCCAGTACGCTCGATGCATCATTAGTCACATATTCCCATTCCGCGTGGCAAGACCACCTGGCAATCGAGTCCTGATCCATCACTGATGTTAACCTTTTCAAACCTAATCGTGTTCGCCAGCGAATCCTGCAACATAACAAAAAGACAATTGATCAAACGCGTTTATTACGCTCTGAACCAGCATCAAAACGCCTATTGTGTATAGGCACATCAATTGACCACAAAACTGACGTGAAACATGTTTGTCCCTGTTCTCACTTCGATCTGATTTGTCAATCGATTTCGCGTCAAACGGTAGATTCATGGTTTCAACACACGGGGATAGTTTGAGTGACGTTGACGAATTGCTTAGTGTTTGATAGTGGCTGACGTTTATCATCTCCTCACTCTTTCGAGGGTGTTGAACCTTGAATCATTATAATACAATTCTCCTCAAATTATTAGGGGCTCACAATCGTCGCCGTTGGTCTTTTCAGCGTTTCCTGCTCTTCTGTATGTCATCCGAAGGCTGATGAGTAGCACTCATCGCTAATTCAATTCACACCTATAAAATAGCAAGTTGAAAGTTTCTGTTGTTTCGGAAATCATTCTTTCAATAAACCGATCAATAAATCCAATATGTTGAGAGCAACGGTTTATTTATTATTTAATCAAGACGTTGGTCAAAAGAAATCGTAAACTTGAGTGCAGAAAAATAAATTCAGTAAACCAACCGTCACATCAGTTTAGTTAACTTTTCTTATCATTAAGCATAGATTTCTGTTTAAATTCAATGCGATACATGTACTCACCTTACGAACCACTTAACTCGATCTAATAGACCGGTGTGATCGGGAATAATTGATGCGGTTAGCTGCGATGAATACACCAAAATGTTCTGAGTGTGTATTTGCTGTCGCGTTTACTCGACCGAAAAATTCCATGCACAGAAAGCGCATGTGATTTTTTGGGCAACCGTTGTACAACCGCATATGATATTGTGCGATTAACTGTTCATTTCGCCTTGTTTACCATGTTCGTACTACAATTTGTCAAAAATCCAAAGTTAAACTCATACAAGCGAATACCTCAAGTCATCTTGTTTTCTCCTCAGCGATTGGCTCAAGTATTTCTTAGGTTATTACAACAGATCAAGTAGTGGTTTTATTTAGATATCCACGGTTCGATTTTCTGTCTAATGAAAGATTTCCACATTCTTATTCTTATTATTATTTTTCAATTTTGCGGAAGTTTCTCGAGCACATCTTTCCAATAAAGTAGAGGATATATGGCATCGTTGAAAATTAGCTACATGTAGCATATCAGACTGAACAAAAATTGTGAGAATTGAGTGGCACGAAGATTTGTAATACACACGATTAAATTAGCGTACTTTCATTGCACAATCTTGTGTAACGACGAGCATGATGTATGCATATAATCCATCAGAGCAGGACTTAACTACAGTTAACTCAGAAGTCAAAATCATATCTAGGGTGTACGATTCTTTAGATTCTTTGCGTGGTCTAGTGCTGCTGTAGTCATTATGTTGGGGGGAAAGAGGTACCATTCGATGTACTCAATCTTATGGAAAAAGTATTTTTCAAATTTAATATATGCAAAATCGTTTAAAAAGATTGATCAAGGAAATAAATATGATTTCACTCATCAATGAAACAAACTTATTCTCTTCTCATGATGACAACAAACATCCAGAAGCCGGTTGTGGAATGTAAGCACCACATACCAGAATAAATTGTCGTTTATTTAATGAAAGTTCGCCACACCAAGTGGCAACGCCTAATTTGGTTGTCCGTCAAAGAGGCATTCCATTCACAACTTTTTTACTTGTAATTACCAAATTTCAGATTGGAATTTTCACGATGCCATCACAACCATATTTATGATGTAAATTTTTCTATTGCAAGTCAATGTTGAAAGCAAGTCTACAAAAACGCCTGACTCGCAATTGCCAACACATTAGCTTTACTTTTATAAGTAATTTTTTAAATTGACAATTTCCTGAAACGGTGTGTGCCGGTTGTTGTGATATGCCGCACCAAAGTGTTACCTTCGGGCACTTACTACGTTGAGTCCTTTTGAGATATCTTGATGAATTGCATACAGAACATTGCTGAAACCATAAATATGCTTCTGTTTCCAAACACGTTCTCGCTCAAACACTACCCGTGCAAATTTTCCGAAACCCGTATTCTTGCTCACTTTCGATGTTCGTCAACTGTAATACCACGATTTACTCTCAGCTAGATTCTTGTTTATTTCTGTTAAACAAGCGGAAAGAGTGGTGTTAGACAAGCCATTCCGAAACACGCTTGATACATAGAGCCATTGTAAATTCTTAAACAAATGCATAAGTGATACAAGCAGTGTAACAAAGCGTTAGATTAGTCTTCTTCTCTTGTTATAATATGGGAAAATATGTGTTCTGTCGAACTGCATTTCTACCATGATAAGTATGTTATTATATTTCACTTAAATTCTGCCCAGTGAGCTCAATCTGTTGGCTAAGATTGAACTCATTTCTGCTAGATTCTAGTTTCTCGGTACCGAACCAAGCATTAATTAACAAATTATTATACGAGATAACTGCAGGAGATTGCCAAATAATTTAAATACTACATTACCTGGCGGGTCATTATGATGAATATAGGTGAACATTTAAGTCAAAATAGAAATACTCATAGACCGAACACAGAAATAATTTCTTTTGTTAAAATCCTCTATTCCGGTAACTGACGTTCAACCATAAATCTCGCAATATTATCGCTTCCAAAGATACAATTATTTTACTTAAAAATGATGTGCAAGATCATATATTTTGTCAGTTATTCCCAATGTAATTTTTATGACCAAAATAATGTTACCATTGAACAATATTCAAAAGTGCAGTACAACTTTTACCCCGACAGCCACGCAAATTAAAACCGAGTTGAGCATGATGCACGAAGTAAAAACAAGTAAGTGTTTATAAGCACAGTGCATTAAACCCAAAACACAATTGGGTTACATAATTTATAGCGCATGTAGCAAATGAATCCCCAAATATCCTACGTTGTACATTGGTAATCTGGTAAAAACCTTTGTTATGACGATGACAAAATATCATCAATAACCGTTTGAACTAACTTTATAACATTTTAATTTCGTAAATGTTAGAAGCATTCGGCGAAAACCAACTACCTTTCTTAAACTATAATTTATTTAACATGAAATTTCTATCTTATGTCACACGATAATTTTATCAAATCAACATGAAACCGAATAGCGAACATGAACGACATCGACACAAACACGTGTTTCGCGGTCTGTGTATTCACAATCTTGTCAAGTAAACCCAATGCAAGATTCAACATTCAATAAGGTGTGTTCACAAAAAGCACATGGCTCCACAATTACCATAGCATAGTAAACTTCGTTCATGAAAAAGTAATAATCAATCATCATTAATTGACACGTAGAATACTTACCATTCGTTTATACACTGGTGTCTTTAAATCATTATGCAAAAATGCGTGTCTAAATTAAATGTTTCGACGCCAGGAGATTTAACGATAGTTTCGGAGACACATTCCAAAGTAAACAGATACGTACAGAACGAAACTATCGGCGAGGGCTAAAACGAGAATTAAGGAATTGTAGTGTCGCTGAGTGGTTGCGTGTATGGTGATGAATAACGGTATTTGGAAAAAAATTATATGATGATGGGCATTATGTAACATTTTGGATGTCATTATCACATCAGCCCGAAGGCATTTTTGAATGGTGGTGTGGAGTCTCCGTACTTCAGTTTCCGTAAACAAAACTTACGAGTTTGGTTGAACGGTAGAATATTGTATCAAGCAATTGTATATCCATTGTAAATACTGAGATCAAACATGCGATTCATGCCCACGGTTGGGAGGATGTAGGTTTTCAAGGTTGAGGGGCAACGTTCCAGGCGAGAAGGCATTGCAAATTCGTCGCAGCATACATATAAGCTTGGATTACCTCACAGCACACGCTGTTCTTTTGACCGCACGACATGAACAAACATCGGCAACAATAATGCAATCGATTTTGAAATCTACTTTTAACAATAATATCATCGGCACATGTCAATGAACTGGTAACTTCACAGCTAATATGTCTGTCTTCATAGATAGGTAGATATATAGATAGATTAATTGATAGATAGATAGATAGATAGATAGATAGATAGATAGATGGATAAATAGATAGATAGATTGATTGATTGATAGACAGATAGATAGACAGATAGATAGATAGATAGATAGATAGATAGATAGATAGATAGATAGATAGATAGATATATAGATTTTGATTGATGAATAACAAATAATGTTCGCTTTTCGTTCAGTCTTCAATTATTACACTTTGATGCCGAAAGACGATGCGAATTACGACGATATTGGGAAAAACCGTAATGATGGCGCAACATTGAGACACTTGGTAAGCATATGTTGGCCAACATTCTTCTTGATACCGTCCATGGATGTTCATTACAATCGCATGAATTGTCATGCTCTGCAGCTTTCCGAATGACTAATCTGTCCGATTCGGTAAAAACAATCGCTCACGCAGCGTTTGCAACGATTGGTAGAACTCAGTGGTTTAACGTCAGTTGCACGCCGATGAGGTGATCTGCGTTCAGCAGCCAATAGCTCTATCTGCTCCTCCCCAGTTTGCAGACGACGATTTACACAGTGCCTTCAATGTGAGCGGTCAAGAGCAAGTTCTTCCCAACTGGTTTGGTCAATGCCAAGAGATTTCATATATCTTTTGCAAACGTCTTTGTACCTCAATGGTCGACTTCTAGAGTAGATCTTTCGGAATAAGAACATTGTCCATTCTGTAGACGTGGCCAAGCCACCTCGGGCGGCGCTGTCGTAATTGGGTGAAAATGAACTGTAAACCAGCTAGTGAAAGCGCTTCAGTATTAGTCAATTTGTTTATACACGATATGTTTAGGATACGGCAGATTCTTCGTAGATGGAAAGCATTCAGCTTCTGTTCGTGTCTTGCGTCGGTGGTCCACGTTTCACTGCCGTACACTAAAGCATTTAGTACGCACGCGCTATATATCACTATCTTTGTCTTTATAGTCAACTTGTGGTTGTGTGGAAATGGGAGTTTAATCGGGACAAAATGGCACCTGCTGTGCCAATCAGCTGATTAATCTCCGTGTCTAGCGAGAGGTTTTCCGCAATGGTTGAACCAATATATGTGAAACGATGAACTGGATAAAGCTGACAGATTCCAACAGGGATGATTGGAGGAGAACCAATCCCTGGACCACGGCCTTTGGGCGTGTCCGTGCTGATTCTTAAGCCAACGTCTTTGTATGCTGATGAAAAACAGTCCATTAGCGAATGAAGGTGCTGCTGGGAATTAGCAATGAAGGCATACAGCACGGATTAGCACATATCATTCTCCCGTTTGTGAACTCAAGTAGTTTTGGTTAAAAAGCTTGCCATGGCTTCGCGTGCTTAGGTAAATGCCTTTTGTTCTCGTCATAAATACACGCTTCAGAAGCAGAGCAAACAAAATGCCGAACAGCGTTTGAGCAGGTAAACAAACCTGTTTGACGCATCAGCGAATATCAAAGGCATCTGAACTGAAAACGCAAAAATGGACAGAGCCCTTCATGACAGAGCTGAACGAAATAACGAGTTTGATCAACCTTGGGGGCAGCCTATCTTATCAAGCATTTTGAAAAAACCTCCCATGTTTACGTTGTCGAATGCCTTCGTTAAATCATTAAAAAAAACATATAATGGAATACGCTGTTCCCAACACTTTTCTTGAAGTTGTCTCTGGGAGAAGATCCTGTCAACGTTTGATCATTCCCTGCTTACCCACCTAGAGATTCGGAGTAAATTCTATCAGCTAAAACTGTTGGCCGTATCTGTAACACTTTAGCGAAACATTTTGCCCACATGATTCAGAGGCGATATTTGTCTGTAATTGTTACAGTCACTCTCTATCACACTTATTCTAAAATATTGTGATGATCTTTGTGTTTCGCATTTCTTGTGGGACACACTCCTCCTGCCAGCACTGAAGAAGCGAATGGTGAAGAGGTTATAATAATGCTGTTTTACATCACTTGATGAGGTCAGTTGGAATTCCGTCGTTACAAGGGGCATTTTTGTTCGCTAAGCGGTCGATTGCCATATTGAGCTCATCAAGTGTTGTGGGGTACCTAGATATTCAATGGTCGGCAACAGCTTGAAATTTTCAAGTAATGCGGTAGAACCGTAATGTCCTGAGAGTAGAGAGAGGAGAACTGCTCTACGCATCTTCTTATTTGTTGAGGTTGGTAGACAATCTGGTTACCAGATAACGACTTAATGGGAGGCGTTTTAAGTTTGTTTGTACTAATGGCTCTCTTAATCCCATCATATATACCGTGAAAATTTCCATTATTCGTAGCTTATTGGATACTAAGGCTTATTTTGTCCAATAGTCATTTACACATCGTCTGGCAGTCTGTTGGACCTTATTTCTAGCTGCTCTTAGAAGTCGTAAATTTTCATCTGTTGGTATAACTTTGAACTTCAAAGGTGCTGACTGTTTCTCATCCAACACAGCAGTCATATTCGAAGCTATCGCTTCTAAGCAAATAATAATTCGAGTCAAAATGCAGAACACTACACTGATTTCATTTGAATTAAATCGAAAATGCTAGCATGGAACAAGTGCAAAGTTTCTGAGTATTTTTGTTGAACATAGCACATAATCATGCGTGGTGGCACGTGTTAATTTCTCACGGGTATTTTCAATTTGTTACATAACACAATTCGCCAATCGAATTTCATGTATAACTTATGATTGACCAACATTGTTACGTTTACAGCAGCTTTATTCGTGTGTACAGGTTCTTTTATACGGAAGTCATATTAGACTGAACTGGAAGCTGTTCAGTATCTGTGGTCGAAATTTTAAACAGACGACATCACACAATACGGTAACTGTTGGGTGGAAATTCGATAAACAATACTAAATTTGGATCAAATTCTTTAGAATGGTATGATGTGAATATTCTGAAAATAAGACATGTGTTTCCATTAATTCAGGACCGATTGACAAACCTGTTTAATAAGAACGGAAAAGTTTGCAGTGTTCAGGTGAATGAATATGTGAGGTTGAATGACGATTTGTATATGAAAGCAACGGTCACAATGGAAATGAAGTATGGTTTCAATATGCGCAAATACCCTGGAAATTGGCCCCTCAATGCATTACCAATGATGAGTGACGATGTCCACAAGAATGCGATTATCGAGTATGCACTTTATCCAAACGGATGTAAGTTAAAACAACGGTATTTCGTATATGCTTTAAAATAATTCGGTGAGGAATATTACCACTGTAATATTTCCGCAAATTACACATTATAATGCATATTCTGCAAAGGAATTGTGCTTACAATTCGACGTTAGATAAGTTTGCTGAGACCAATCTGTTCAATCACACATTCCTAAACACATGTAGATGGGGTTAATCTCATGTTCAGCAGCAAAAAACAATACTGCTTTGCATGAATTTTTACGGGAGCATGTAATTTGTACCAACTTCATCAAGCAGTGGCATACGAGCGCAACTGGTTTACCAATCTTTCACTGTTTCAATCACATGCGGATCATAATCTAACTGACCCTATTTGATCAGTGCAAACTGCATGAAACCGGTCGTGGGCTGTGCTTGATCGAACTACAGGTAAATCAGAAATTTTGTAGTCTGTAAATTTCTCAAAGGTCTTTTGCTTAAAATGCTTAAAATACACAAGAATATGTTGAGCGAAATTAAACCTAACGCTATTGTTTTTCGTGTGTAATTGAAACCAATGGTTGCAATAGCTTTGTACGTCCAGCTTTATAACAATCTACTTATTCTGCGAATTTTTGAGGTTCGTGCAAACTAAACATTGGAATAATGTATTTTGTTGGCGGCTCAATTAGCGCTAGTAAAAACACAAAATATAACTTGATGCAAATGATGGCTCTGCAGTAGTGACTACGCTAAATGTTTTGAATTAACGTGATTAACATTTAAGGTAATTCAGAGCATCGGTTACTGATGAGGAGTCTCGAAATACGAAAGGTCACATCGAAATTGATGAGAATTGTTATTATCTAGTTGTTTTAATATCAAAAGAAATAAAATATATCGAGTATCTGAAAGATAAATCGATTTCGATCGTTTTTTTCTTCTGCAACAAGATATCAGTTTCACTGAAATTTCGAATTCATCCGAAGGAAAAATTTCTTAAAATTCAAAATATATTTCAATATTTTTGTTGATGTTGGCCTCCTTCGATCGATGTCGACCACGGATGTACAATTTTTTCATTATCCAAAGCTTTTGGAATGACTAAACTAACCGATTGGGGAGTAACATTCTCTTTCTGATTTCATGCTAAATATTAAATAATTGGAGGTAACATGAAAATATTTTGGAGTGGAATTACCTGGACTCTAAATAGTCATGTCAAATTTAAACTAAACAATCAATGATTATTTTATATGGGTTAAAAATTTAAGCCTACATGAAGCTGAGAAAAATATATGAAAAAATTGTTGGTTAGCACAATGTTGTTCACGTTTACGTCTTAGATATGACGGGCTGCTCAAACCATGACGTAGCTAACAGAACTTTCGAAATGATAATCTATTTTCCTAAAAGAATATTGCAAGGCGCATATGCCGCATATGCCAAACGGTAATTTCACTGGAATAAGATAATTCGGTATTGTAATAGAAAAATACTCGACAAATAGCATTAACGTTTTGGAACTGAACAACAATTTACAAACATTTCCGACGATACCCAAATACGCAAAAATTGAATAAACCGAAAGGAAATTCGAAAAATTGAAAATTGCTCTTCTTAAAGTTTAATTCCTGTGGGTGTCAAACATGATTGATAACAATTGCACACTTGATCTAAAATTAAATTTTGTATCTATTCCTACAGCTCCTTTACCGGATACTGAAGGTAATTTCATAATCATATATTAGAATGATTTCTATAGCTAAAAATACGTTTTCGACTATAACAATGATGCCCATTCATTGAAAATTCGGTCAATCATACTTCCACGACAAGGTTCATGTTTTCAGATTCATTTGATAGTAGTGACTATATATATAT
>JACCGJ010008578.1:0-25448 GCA_013407085.1 Atriophallophorus winterbourni | reverse complement strand
ATGTCCTTATCCGAACTATATATTTGCACAATCTGATGCAGATATGGTGCCGTTCGTTTATCCGAACATGCGTTGTCGGCACGGACTACTTTACCGCTTACTTCGCACACTGCTTTCTGTTCTCTATATAAACACCCACTCTGTTCAGCTCTGGGATCCGTGAACCGGTGTCCTGAGTCTCGGCCTGGTCATTTCATAACCATCCTGTGTTGTTCTTTTCTCTGTCTTGGTGGGCTTGGTCTCTCGTATCATCTAGTTGATCACCTGACACAACTGTCTCTCGAATCCAGTACATAGCAGGTGAGATCAAGACAATTGAGCACACACCCCACATGTTGCGTTAATCCCTAAATTGTTTATTTCCGTAGCTCGCCAAAGATTTTCCGTTTTCAGGTGCGGATGTTTAACTCGGTTCAATTAGCTCTTAATAAGCTCCATTTAAACCTGAACCCTGTTCATAAAGACACCCGTGTTCTGACGAAGCTTGTGTTCAGAAGCAAAACGTTACCAAACTCCCTGCTCTATCCGATTCATTGCAAATTTCCACTTCATGTTTCAAATCTATTTATAAAATTGCTGTATGCGCTGGCAATATTTCTTTAATGGGACATCTAAAATACCTTGTACATGACTAAATAAATCGTGAAAGTATGTAAATTATATGATAATTTTTAACAGCATATCGTAATATTTTTCATTTCGACCCAAATTTTGAAGAAATCATGCAGTCGGCATCAATTGATACTGTCATTGCACACGTATATTTAACGATCAGAATGTTGAAGGATTGCCCTTTATTGAACTTGTGGATGTTTTGAACAATATTTGGTATCTATACTGTCTTCGGTATTTGTTAATGTACTTGCTTTTTTCACTAAAATAACTATGCATAAGGCTGTATCATCACTTTCGAAATATTGAAGAACATACATAGCTCAGAATGTGGATGGTGTTCACCGAGCCTGTGTAGTTGTAGTTGCACATTTTGTCATCAAGCTAGATGACAACATGAATAAAACCTCTTTCGAAGTGACTTGTAATTGGTATTTATTGGTTTATATAGGTTATGTCCGTCCTTTCACCATCAGTCTCTGTGGTTGGTTGAATTCGTATTTCGCTTTCTTTGCCCCCTGGTTTTCATGGGTCCACAGGTTGCAGCCAATTGGAGGTGCTGGTTAATTGATGTCTTTGTTATGTGCCATGCTTCGATGAATTTTCGGGCACGCCGGTTGTTCCCTTTTGCTCAAATCTTTGCATTGTCCGAATCGAATTGGTGTTGGAATTGGTCAACATGTATTGAAATTAATGACCTTGGGCCGTCTTCGTACGGCTAAGCGGTGTTCATGTAGTCTCGTGCTCAGCTTGCGACCAGTCTATTCGATGTAACTCTTCTCGCAATATCTGTACGTGATCTTGTAGACAATATTTGATTTTTACTCTTTTGTCATTCTGTCTTTCGTATTGTTGATGTGGGTTAGAGCCCGAAGTTTATTCAAAATGACTGAAGGACCTGGGCCGCTAATTCTGATATATTATGAACATACGGAAGAGCGCGTATGACTCTATTTTCATCATCGTTTCTTTATTGGGCACGATCGACCCTATTGCGTAGTGCGAAGCTTATTCTAGAACACATTGAAAGGAATTCTTCTTTAAGCCTTCTTAGTTTCTATGTGCTGCAATGTATTGTTGCCGTTTTGAATAGATTTCTTACGCAGCTGCGTTCATGGTTGATCTGGTGCGTGCTGTGGAAGTTCAAGGTTTGATCCATGTGTGTTCTTACTGTAGACACTGACATCTAAATTTCCTTCACTTGTTCGTCTTAATTAAACGTCCGGGAATGCCAGGCAGACGTCAAATTTAATTTCTTTGGTAAATTGAATTCCCGTGAATACACAGTTGAGTAGTCGATGCGATTCATCCAGTTTTCACCATCGTCATCCAATTTAATCTTCAATAAATATTATTTTATTCCTTATTACGTCACTTGATTCATATTGTTGGGGTAAGGGGATGAAAATTGAGCCAAGACAACCAAGCTCAAATCGCCTTTTCTATCCTGCCATTGTGTAAACACACTTTAACTACGTCACCTCCGGAATTCGATTTTTATCCCACTTCTCCCCATAGCTCAGCATTTCCAATGTTCATCACGCTCGCACACGAAACCCACAACACAAAATAACGCCAATGGGTCAACGCGTATATTACGAACAAGAACAGGAATAAAAGACACCTAAGTTTTATAGGCAAATAACCTGACCACAACATTTCCCCCAAACTGTCTGTGACGTTTGTCAAGATTCAAGATTCAAGAATTTATGGTATAAAAAAGCTCGTAGCAGTACAACACCATAGGATATTCGTATATGGACAATAAATATATATACAAAATAAATTGAGTCATTAGGAAGATCGACAGTTTTGTAGTTACAAAAATGTCATGTATTGTCGCTGTATGATCAAAAAAAAAATTATTCGTTTGGAAAAAGATCATGTTATATAAACGGGATGTAGGGTGGAATTATTACGCATAAATATTTCCAATTTGTTCCTGAAAATCCTTTCACTAGATGATTGGACAACATCTGACGGTAGGGAGTTCCATAAGAAACAAACGCGCACCGAATAGAAGAACCGACGGGAGTTCCGGTGGGAATGTGGAATATCAAATGCCAATGGGTGAGTACGTGTGACATGGCTTGACCGGAGGCGAAATAGACGCCTTGGCGTTCATAATTTTGTAGGTTAGCATTAGATCGAATCGAACCCTTCTGCGAAGCAGTGTATCCAAATTAAGCTGCTCAAGTCGATTCTCATATGGTAGTTTGCGGAGGCAGCCAACCATTTTGGTTGCTCTGTGATAAATCCTCTCGAGCAGCTTGATGTCCTTTTGTAGCCACGGTGACCAAGCTTGTCAAATCCTTCACACCTTGGGCTCGTTCGGTAAAGCTTGACGTATTGCATATGCTTTAATAGGTACTGATGTTCTTCGTCTAATCCTCTTCCAGTAAAAGCGAAACGTTACTGAAACTGCTCTAATCGATTATTTAAAAACTTTCGCTACTGGTGTGATGCCCTATTCTAAGACAACTAAAGTAGTACGAATAAATGATGGTTTGAAACTTCGGCACTGCTCCTAACCAGTAAAATAGCCTTGTACTCTATTTTGTTGGAACATTAAACAACGCATAAAACAGTTATTGATTGGTATTATTCTAGAAACTATCAATCAATGTGTTATAAAACAGCGCTCACTTTGGTTCAATCAATCTCTATAATTGGGGTGCAAATAAATTGTTATTTCAAGATCACTTTGGGAAACGGCTTTTTATACGTTGACGGAGATTGATTTATGGGATCAAACTGATTGAGAATCTTTACAAAAGAAACCGAGGCACAAATATTTCATAAAATGGACTCCTAGTCCATTCGACATATATCTGCAATTCAAAGTAATTCAAAGCAATCTAAAGTTTTAATGAACTGAAAAGCAAATAATTTACAGTAACCATAGATTAAAACTATAGGGAATGCATATAAACAACGCGAATGTCTTATCAATACGGAAAATCAGCTTATGTATTCAGGTGCGAGTTTGAATTTGGTCAATATATACTTGTCTAGTTCAGCCTTGAACATGTTCACGCTTGATGCACAAATGATATGTTGAGGCAAAGAGTTCCGTATTAAACAAACTTGGACAACAAAAAAGAACCTTCGACAATTTGATCTAGAGTGCGGAATAGTTAACTTGTAGCCATGAGATCTGTTACCACGAGCTTCTTGCCGATGAAACAGGGGTTCAAGTGGGTGATCCACTGTATGTAAAATGTTGAACAGCATGATCAAGTCACCCCTGACACGACGGTACGAAAAGTCAAACAGGTTCAGAGTTGGAATCCTCTTCTCGTATGGCTTGTTGTATAGTCCGGTTACCGGTTCGAGCCGGTCACATGCACTTTTTTTGAAACCAGAATTCTTGTGAATTGGCGGTTGTTGTTGACGGTTGTTTCGGCGTTTCTTGCACTTGTAGTGTACCGGAGGGTGATGTACTGCCTGTCGAAAGGTGCACTTCGCAACCGATATGCGATCGCGAACCCCTCATTTAAACACATTGTGAAATATACTTAAAGCGAACGAATATTGAACAATTTCTTAAAAACGAATACAACCGTATCTAACTGCTCCTGCTGACCTGCTACGAGAATGTCGACAACCGAGTTTGAGTGAAATTCATTCGTTAATTTTGAAATGTAAGCAAAACAAAATCCAACTCTATTGAACGAATGCAAATAGTCACTATTGCGAAGCAGGACGTTAGCTGTAGAAACCGTGCCGGTAGTGGAATCGATTGGAACAATGATTGCGCAATATTCGCGAACAAGTAAACAAATTCCGAACGCGACTCCAATCGAATATAATGCGTAATTTTTCCGGTCGCCATATGCGATGGCACAAATATTCGATGGAGAAATTTATCAAGTTTACTGTAAAAACGAAACATCATGGTAATGTGTACTAACATCCCTCTACGATTACAGCCGTTTTATGGATGTTTACCGTCATCCGCTGGGAACAGTAAGATTAGGTTCAGTAAACTATGAAAAATGTTGAAAAGTATCAAACGAAGGTAGACTTGCCAGCTACTTTTGAATAGAGTTCGTTTAATGAACCAGTGTTAAAAACGGAAGAATAAAGTGATTTCGTATCGAGCCTTTGAGATTAATCATTGTAATGTTCGACTCCATTGTACTTAATTACCACAACCGATTTGTAGCCGGCTAACGCCATCAGGCAGAAACGGTACGATTAGATTCAGTGAGCCTAGACATGGTGGAACAGTAGTAAGATATCTTAGTTGGAAGCAATTGTTTATTGGATGTGGTTTGCAAGTACGGAAGATGTGAGCACTTAAATGTGCTTATTTTTCATCGATTTGCTCGGTTGAAATGGATTCACTGTGTGGATTAGTAATTCAAAGATAGACTGCGAACAATATGATTAGCAGTAGCCCTGAAGTAATACTATTACATGGAGACTCAAAAGAGAAAAACAAACTTAGAGATGGGTCTTCGCAAGGTTCCATACACCGAAAGATTGCGACGCCTAGGCCTATTTGAATTTACCCAAAGGAGATTACGGCGTGATAAGATTCTGATCTATGGAGTTGTGTCCATCGAAGGAATCTACTTAGACACTTGCTTGAGATGTGTAAAGAGAATGTGGTCTAAAAGGCATATGGCTTTACAAAAAAACACAGAATAATGTGGGAAATACGAATAATATAACAAGGATAAACGGGATTTTATTGCTTACAGAGCAGTTCAAGTATCCGGTTTGGTGGGATGTCACATCCAGATTAATGGGTTCAGGACGTAGAGATTTGTTCGATGCACGGATAAGGGTCAGAAAGACTTCAAGGCTCTTCTCCAACATCTGTAGATTTAGGGAGTTTACAACATAATCGGGTAGATTGTTCCGAGTAAAACAAACTCGCACGGCAATAATGTTGTCTACACTTGAGTCGCGATTGAGGGGAAGAAGGAGTCAATGTGCGAGCTCTTGCCTTATGCGAGCCTCGTAGATTAAATAATGGTGATATGCGGTAGTCAAAATATTTTATACTCAAATCAGATCCTCTCGGATCCGACGACATGGATAATCGAATAAATTCGGTGTTTTGATTCGCTAATTCTATGGTTTCCGGTTGAATCCAGCGACAAGATTAGTAGCTTGATGTTATATTGTTTGCAAAATCGCAACATCTTTTTTAAGCCATGGCGACCATGCTTGAACTGCATATTACATTGTGGGTCTGATGTACGTATTCATTATACGGGGAACCGTATGTTTTGAGTACTTGCCGAAAATTCTGTTTAGGAGTGACAATTTATGTGATTTCTTGCAGTAGACGGAGTCGCAATGGCACCAAATTCCTTTTGTTTCATGGTCCCCGATGGTAAGCAAAACAAAGTCATATTTAATAAGGCCATCAATTAACACAAGGAATTTTTATTTATCGGTGGGGTGGCGTATGAGGAATAGGTTTATGATAACGGGAAGCGAGCCTATCGTTCCTGTAGTCAGCTCACGTCTCAAGTGAAAGATAATTTCGATGGTAACTTTTCTACACAACTTATCATTTGCAACAAAAATAGAATTTGTATATATCCGAAACTCAAATTGATCGAATTTCCCGCAGCGCTTCGGATAGTGTTGCTTCTACCAGTCTCGTTTTAATATTAAAAAACGTTTCTACAATTATATACTACGCTTCCTTCCAAAAAGATCTCGAAGCACTTCATAATTGGTCCTTGCGGAACTGCTTACCATTCAACATCCAAAAATGTAAATGTTGAACGTCGGTAAATCATTCGAATTCTCATACTCTCTGGGATCTCAGCAACTTTCATGGGTTACTGAAGAGAAAGACCTGGGCGTGTGGATTAGCAGTAACCTGAAGTCTTCACGGCACTGTTCTGTTGTATACAAAAAGTCCTGCCAAATCTTAGCATTGCTCAGAAGGATCTTTGGTCGTTTCTCAAAGCAGATACTCTCACGTATAATTAACACCTATATCAGACCAACAATGGAGTATGCTGTTCAAGCATGGTCCCCATGGTTACAAAAGGACATGACCTTGCTGCAACGTGTACACCACCGCACTACAAAACTGGTGACCGGGCTATACAACAGGCCATACGAGGAGCGGATTGCAACACTAAACCTCTTTGACTTTTCGTACCGTCATCTCAGGGGTGACTTGATCCTGCTTTTCAACATTCTGCATACAGTGGATCACCCACTTGAACACCTGTTTCATCGGCAAGAACACGTGGTAGCAGATCGCATGGCTACAAGTTAATTATTCCACACTCCAGATCAAATTGTCGAAGGTTTTTCTTTGCTGTCAGAGTCTGTTTTCTATGGAACTCCCTGCCCCCACATATCGTTTGCGCAACAAGCCGGAACATGTTCAAGGCTGAACTTGACAAGTATATGTTCACCAAACCCAACCTTGCACCTGAATACACGTGCTGACTTTCCATGTGTATAAAACATTTGTGTTGTTTTTATGAATTCCCTATATTTTTAATCTGTGTTTACTGTAAAGTATTTGCTTTTTGGACCATTAAAACTTTGAATTACTTTGAACCTGTTGCGAGGATGCATAAATTTGTACTCTCATACTTTTTGATTTATTTCCTCACTCGTTGTCTGAGCTGGACGATTCATATATCAATGAGGACCACCTGGACCATCTTATCGATTTACTCTTTCGGAATATACCCATTTCAACTTCGAGCAATGTGAATCCATGAAAATTCAATGTTTCAAGTTTTAACCCAAATTTACCTACACGCGCAATATCCCTCGCGATTGAGAATATCGTTCTGTTCGAATACTACGGAGAAGATGACATCATTTCGAATTGACTGATAGTTTTTTCAACACTATCAATCGAAACTCGTTCAACCGCACCACTTTTATCCAACTCGTTCGTATTTTACCGCTTGGATCGCGTCACTCCGATCCAACGCATTCACTCCACCAGTACCTACCGATCGATAAACAACTGCACCGCTAAGTGCACTGACTCATCACTCGTTGGATTGTAACAATGACGCGAAGGATGACCTCGATGACCCAGATAACAAAGGCAGCACGTGATGAGTGTCAAAGCGCCAAATCCAACATAGTTAAATGTTTTGGCTGTTTGAGTAAAATACATACTAAATGTGATAAAGCCCTAATGAAAGGAGTTATATCTTTTATTAACAACGTTGATTTACCCGGTGTTTGCTACGTATGCTGTACATGTCGAAGTAAACAGCCTATCGATACGACTACAAATCCTCCCCACGAGGCAAAGCTGGAATCACGAATAGAGATTTTGGTAAATTATTACTGAAAACTGGAGGAAACACTGAAACCACTTTTGGTAGATACAATTGCAAAAGCAATTCAACCCGAAATAGATGTTGCTCAATGTGACAAAAAGGATTAAAAAATACTGAGTGCTTTGAATGCATATCCGGGTGTAATAAATATGGAACTAGTGAACCCTGTTTACCGTGGTTCTCATCCGATAAAATGGTGAAAACTTTGGCCAGGACTCCCCACTGTTTAGTGGCTAGATCCGAGCAACCCAAAATAACGCCACACTACCGCTCATTCAACTAAGACCGACATCGCTTTCAGTGTAGTCTGCACAAATGTACCGGAGTCGACAGATACACTTCTTTTAGCACATAAGCTTAAGAAATGGACTATGATGGGATTTAGTACAGACTTCGATGACGCGCTTAACTCCACATACGTAGACCTGCAACGCCAATTAAGGGTGACATTACGAACTAAATCTGACATGGAAGAGGTCATCTTCAATGCGTATCTACTCAGTTCTTTTCCCGGTTTGACATGCCGAGTCCTAGCCGACATACCCTGGTGGAAAAGAAAAGCTCAATTCACTTGTCAAGACCAGTCTACGTCGGGTAGTTTACCATTCCTCAGTGTCCCCGAAAATGTTGATGTGATATCAAAGCGACTTGATTTTAAGAAATGGTTATACATTACCGAGGCCATTCGGATCTCGTGATTCAATTTTGTACATTCATTCATTCCGTCCTCTCCGTGCCGGGTGGCACATGAGGCGAAGACAACTTCACGCCAGTGGTTCGGGTCTGTCGCTGCTTCGGTTGCCGTCCGCACCGTGAATCCTTGTGAATGTGGTTCGCGTTCCAACTTTCTGCGCCAAGTTTCCTTGGGCCGTCCCCTTTTTCGTTTACCTTGCGGATGCCAGTGCATGGCTACCTTCGTATGCGAACTGGGATCCATCCTGCAGACATGACCGAACCACGGATCTGTTGTCATCGTTTCCGTATCAATGTAGGTTTTACGGGATAGGGTTGCTAGCCCGAAGCCCAACCCTCCTCCTTTCTCAGACGGGCTTGGGACCGTCCTTGGCGGTACACACATTTATAAAACCTAGATCCTCCAACTACGAAGGCAATGGGCCCAGTCCTGTGAAGATCACTTTTATAATGACAGACAGGCTATCACTATCAATGCCAACTGAAATTCGTACCACGCAAATCTTCTACCAGACGTAAGACTAAGCTTGCCTTGCTTGTCCCCTCGCTAACATCCAGAGAACCATCGTGGTGACAGTTTGATTGCAATCTTGCGACTGACACTCAAAATGTTACTGGAAATACCGAAAGAAGGTAAAACACATCACGAGTCGGGCAAATTGCTATATTACACGATCCTACATTGTGTAAGATAAATACGATTTGGTTGCAGTTACATGGACTTGGTTCCAGCCCTGCATGACTGACGCTGAGCTCTCTATTCCGAAAATGTCACTACTCCGTCGCGATCGCCTAGGATACGGCGGTGGAGTTGCGGTCTACTTTCATGAATTTATAGCGCAGTGTATCGAAATCGATCATCATGATTTCAGACTTCCTGATGAAGTGTGAGGTTTATTTGGCCATGTTAATGGAGATGAATGTACAATTGGCATCATTTACCGCATCCCATCGTCCATAATCTCATTTAATGATAAACCAATCGAATCCTTGCAATACATCGCACGCTACCAGACTACTCAATTGATGATCATGGCGATTTTAATCTCTCCGCATCAGTTTTATAGAAGCGAACATTCCCTGCATTCGTTTGAACATAAATTCAAGGAGGTTATCGAAATTGCTTTACTGGACAAACATGTTGAGCAGCCAACTCGAAGACGGGGTCTTGACAAACCTTTGACCTTGTCTTAACGAATGAAGCAACCGCGGTAGAGGATATTCAATACGTGGAACCACTGGGAAAGTGTGACCATGCGGTGCTCGTCTTTGATCATGTATGCAGTGGGAACGATTGAGTGAACAGACAAAATTTTTCAGGAAGATACAATTTCAATCCTTAAATATCAGTCTACAGGACGCACACACTCAAGATTCAAGATTCAAGTTTTATGGTTTAAAAAGCTAATAAGTTTACAAAAACCCTAAAGTCGTGGATTTTGTGTCATATTACATTACATTTCTAAATTATTTGAATTTTAAGATTAACGATGGCGATGCCACACAAATGCAACCGCAACCACCAGTTTGTTATCCGGAGTAGAACGGAGAAATGGTTAGTTGTTAAGCGAGAGTCTTGGGTAACTCATAAGAAGAAGCAACTGGGAAGCGATTCTGTAAGATACGGAATCACGTTACGATTCTTGTTTGAGATGATCGCATGCAATTCCAATGTAACTTGCTTAAGCGAATGGTAAAGAATCAGAAAGCTTCTCTACAGGATATTAAATGAGCAGTCAAGAATCAAACCAGGAGTATTCTCTGTACAAACCCTTAATGGATTGACTCACTGTGCCCAAGATACCGCCGACGCTTTAGCAAGGTTTTACTCATTTGTTTTTAATCCCAAGCGTTGTATCCCATATCAATTTTAACCAAATTCGCCAGATTTGGAATGGTGAAATGATTGTCAATGAATATATGGTTGGGCGAGAACTTTTTCAACTAAACGAAAAGAAGTGAATGTCACAGACAAAATTAACCCCGCCATACTTCGCAGGTGTCGAATTGCTTTGACTGTTCCTCTCACGCGCTTATTAAATCTCAGCTTACATGAACGAAAAATACCTCCACAAGTGAAAGCAGGGATGATAACTCCTATTCATAAAGGCGGTAGCCGTTCAGACAGAAAAATATAGACCGGTCAAGCTACTAAATTATTGGAACGCATTGTGACTGTGGAGTGGCTGTTAGCATGAATACTCATTGTCCAATCAGAATGCAGTATCTGTCAGTGTGTCTATCTCTGTATAGTAATTCCCATGATGATTCAGATGTTTGTTTACCTGTAGTGAATACACATCTGTCGCTCTGATCTTGACTTTTCTACAGTGACTGCGCGCATAAGAGAACATTTTGAAAACCAAAATATTTTGACTGCAGCACAACACGGTTTTCGAAGAGATTGTTGATGTTTATCTAACCTTCTTAAAACGTTCGAGGATTGGACCAAGGCACTAGAGTCTAGTGACTAGACGAAGGTGAGGCTGTACATGCTTGCTACATCGATATTTCCAAAGCTATCGATAGAGTCAACCATGACAATTAATAAAAAGCTCGAATCATATGGAATTACGGGAATATTGCTGAATTGGATAAGGGACTATCTTGCTGATAGACGCGTCCAAGTTCGCGTTGGCTGCAAATTCTCTAGAAGAATAGAAGCCCCAGGTGGAGTTCAGCAGTGACCTCTTCTATTCTTGGTGCACATTAACGATATAGTAGATATAACTTGATACTTTTGCCGATGATATTAAAATATTGAAACGTGTCAGGTCAGTTAATGGCAGTATGGCATTACAACAAGAATGGTGCCCCATATTTCGTTGGTCAAAGTCAAATGAGTTTGTAGCAGACTATTGTCTCTACACATTCAGAATTGTACACGTCCACCTATTCAACCTTTGGCAAACACACAATTCAAAGGTCAACCAACGTCACGTGTACAATTCTCGATCTTCGCGCCACGGCCAGCCATATCGACCACCTTTCAAATACACATTCAAATGGTACGAAGCAACGGGCAATCGGATCAGATATAATAACACAGACAGCCAGCTAACAACGACACTGCCTCTGTATCCCGATCCATTCTTTCTCTTTTTGTTTCACCCATGTACAGAACAACACTTTCATTCTGCAAAGATAAGATTCGGCGTACCAGTGTTGTTCTATGAGCCAAGACGTGGGCGTTCGAAAGCGAAACCGACGCTAGGAGCCGCTATCAGCAAACACCGCTAGGGCCATAACCTAAAAGTTATCATTTAACCATGTAAATTCTAAAATGCTTACTATTTAATTATATTTTTGTTTTTCATCAAAAATAGCTCAACCTTATCCCCGTTAGTTATGTACTTTTACGCATGTGGACCTCTGTTTCAACTGACCTTGACCGTGTTCACTTGTATCAAATTGATATGGATACACGCTAGTAGGAAAATCGACCACTGATCCTGGTCATTCCCACGAGACGTGACACGCTGTAGGCGTACTATAGGCCGTTTATCGGTAAGGTCAAATCAGTGGTTGTTGGTTGACTACTACTTAATCATGTTCCCTGTCCTGACTATCACCCTTGGTCTGACAAAGCTTCTGTGTCAGAAGTGAAGCATTACCCAAAAACTACTCTAACAGATTGCACTCAAATTTCTTTGCATTATGAACACACGATCGGTCCGAAACATATTCCAACCGATTGCGTAATCCTTCAGTGCTGCGTCAATCATGGTACAAACGGGATAAAAAATCTTTGATCATTTGATGCCATCCCGATTATGATCGGATGAACGCATCTGGATGATACGAAAGCTTGTATATCATTGATCACCAAGGGCTTTTATGTATAATTAAAGTAACTTGAGGGGGTGACCAATTTTGGAGTGCTATCATTCTCTGTATTTAAACACCACAAACAATTTTTGTCGGTTTGTCGTCACCAGAAAGAGACAGTAAAATTAGTTTCAGTGAGCTTTGGAACAGTGGCAAGGTGATAAACAAAGTTATGTTTGAATGACACTGTTTGTTTTATTCGCACATCCAATATTTGGATTATCCACACAGTAGATTCAGTTCAACTGATCAACTCAATAGAAATGATCAGTTTAGAAGTGCTCACCTCCGTGCATCTGGATCGGTAGCTTGTAGGTCATTGCTTAAGTGAACAATTAAACCGATTTTCATAAAAACGAATTTTCCGAATAATAATTCGGTTTCCGAACAAACGGAAGTGAGCGATTATGAAGAATGCATATTTATACGGGCTGCTTCGACGTTTGCTGCATTCATCACTGATATGTTTGCTCTCCGTGTGTTGCTCCTTGTAGCTTTGGTGACGATGGTTCAATTGACCGCGGCCAGTGAGAGTAAGTTACCCCGACATTGCCCCCTCGCGATATCATGTCGAATTCTCATGCCATGAGTTTCCACTTTAGTGTGCACACAGCCAATCTCACGGGGACGTTGTCGTGGATATTTCCCAAGTTACGCATTCAGCGGCGGTCGCTGTGTTCCATTTATTTACGGTGGATGTGGCGGCAATGAGAACCGGTTCGATTCGAAAGAGGAATGTGAACGGACTTGCAGATCGAGGATGTGGCGAGGCACGTGATTTATGGGAAACGGATCGATCAATTTTGTCGCATTCGGAGTATTCATTTTAAAATCGATATTTTCAACCAATCAAATACAAGCGAGCAATGAATTCGTGTTTTTATAGGAAGTAGGGCTGAACCCAAAGAGAATTATTTGGCAATGGTTTTGTTCTGCTTGTATTTTTAGAAATACACTTTAATTTTAAAATTTTAATTTTAAACTGAACAAACGAATACGCTCAACTTGTCACCACCAAACCAATCTCTGGAAAAGGTTGAATTGTTGCAGCTCAGCACCCAGTAGATTGTTAAAAACGTCTTAAAGCAGAAACCGTGCACATCGAATGCCACATTAGCGAAAGTTGCCTCGAAAGGATTTTCTCTATGTGTTATCTGCACCAACGTGCCAGAGTCGACTGAGACGTTATTGTCGAATAGACACCAGAATGATTTCGCTGAATGGTTGAAACTGTGCACTCGCATGAATCTCGTTGATTCGCTTGAGTCGTCTTCCCAAAACACTACACCAAGATAAGCCGCGGTTGCTCAAGGTAGTAGTGCAAAATGAGAAGGATTTGGAAGATGTACTTCTGTCGACATACTTGCTACGGGACGGCATGGAAAATACAACTCATGTATTTCTTGATGGGTCCTGGTCAGAGCGGGTAAAATCGCCAACGGAAGGTTACCAAAAACAAATGATCGCAATAAGCGCACACTTATTCTCTTAAATGTCACAGAAGATGCCACCGGTTCAGATACAAAGTGTAAATCCAACCACGACATACAACAGTGGAGATTTATTAGTAATGCTATCCAAACCAGCAATGTAGCGGTTATCGGTTCTTTCCGAATCCCGAAGTCACCAAATTACGAAGGTAATGGTCCACGACCCGTTAAACTGACAAATTTGACCACCACTATGGTGGACACCGTGCTTAACAATTGGAAACAGTATCGATACAAAGTTCCACGAGAGATCAATATTATCAGTAAACACCTGAAAACCGACTCTATCGTGCAAGTTGCCGAACCTGTTGTTTCTGAGCACCGCGGGAATACTGCTACAAAAACGGATGTCGACCGACTCTACCGGAGTCGGTGATGTAATTTACCCAACATCATTGAGACGTACTCAAATTACCTGCTCAAATCCTCATCACCCAACACTTTTATCAAGATCAAACATCACATGGATGTACACCAACGCACATTGCTTGATAAATAAGTTACCGGAGCTAATCGAGCTTCGTGAAAAATATTCACCACTCCTGATAGCCGTAACGGAAACTTGGTTCAATCAGCAATTAGTTGAGGAGGAACTTTCCATTCCAAACATGTTTCTTTTTCATCGTACTCGAATGGATCGTGGAGGAGGAGGTGTTGCTATTGACTATGATCAACACCTCACGTTCAGAGAAATCACGGATAATGATTTGATACTGGAAGATACACTTTGGTGTTCACTTGAATTAGCAACAGGTGAAAACTGTGTTGTTGGTGTGATTTACCGACAACCGTCAGCAGACGAAGCATACAATGCTAGTTTAATTGAGAAAACTCAGCTGGTTGTTTCCAGATATCAAAACAACGTCCTGATCATGGGTGACTTTAATCTCCCGAATTTACTAAAAAGCGAGATTCCACCGGTGAACACTCTTGATCATCTATTCTACAAAATGTTCAATGAAATTCCTTTATTCAACCACATCTCAAGCAGCACTCGCTTCAGAGGCACAAACACACCGTCCATTCTCGATGTTGTTCTGACTAGCGAGGAAAATGTCATCGAGGATATGAAGCACCTCTTGGAAAGAGTGATCATGTGGTCATTGTTTTTGACTATATATCTGAAGCGGAAAGAGCAAGTGATGCTCAGAAGTTGATAAGAAAAATCGATACGGTTGCATTATCAATGTCTCTTCAAGAAGTCACCTACTGGGCACCGATTAGCACTGATGTCCAGCAATGCTGGTCATCGATACTTCAGAAAATCAACCGAAAAATAGAACTCCACTCAAAATATGTTTCAAAACAACTCAAAAAAGGATTCAAATTCGTGATCCGGAGTCGAACACGGAAATGGATAAAGGTAAGAAATTGTGCGTGGAGAATCCACGTACTGCATTCAACACCTTTTGTTGAGAAACAAAACTTGTCCAGGAGGATAAAGAAAATTATCAGATGAATCTGATGGATAAAATTGAACGAAATCCGAAGCTCCTCTTCCAGATCGTGAACAGAAAGGTCAGGTTAAAGCCAGGTATTTCCGCTTTACTTACTACGACTGGAAATAGATCTACAGCCTTCGAAGCCGCTAACGAACTCACTTAATTTTACTCTAGAATGTTCTACCCTAACGAGCGCGTATCCTACGATATACCTGCATTCAGATCGCAGAATACAATACGCGAAATCGTTGTGATACCCGAGAGTATCCCGGTAAAGCTTCACGGGTTAAATACAAAAAAATCGCCGGGTGCTGATGAAATAACACCTTTCCTCCTAAAACAATGCGCCCTGCTCTATTCCCACCACTCTCTGATCTTTCCAACCTGTCACTGCGTTGTAGCTACTGACTGAAAAGTGGATTAAACACTCCGGTATACAAAGGAGTGAACAGATCCGATGTGCCTAACTGCGGACCAGACACGTTGTTGCCAGTGGTCTATAAAGTTCTCAAACGATTTGTAGCTGATGAACTTATAAAACATTTTGAACAAAATAAGCTTCTTTCCATCGAACAGCACGGATTCTGTGTGAGAAACTCCTGCCTTACCAATATTCTCATAACAATGTATATCTGGACTCGAGCCATGGATAATGGATAACATAACCATGCTTGTTACTTGGATATGTCTAATGCTTTTGACCTTGTTAACCATCGCATACTGCTGCAAAAATTGGAGCAGCTCGGGGTGGGTGGCCGATTACTGGCTTTCATACAGGATTACTTGACTGGCAGATTTATCAGGGTTAGTGCTGATGCTGCACTATCCAGTTCAGGACAGGTTGCTAGTGGCGTACCTCAAGGCTCAGTCTTGGGGCCAATACTCCTCCTGGTGTACGCGGACGACATTATTGAACTCGTTCGTAGCAAAATCATTTGATTTGCGTTAATTTCGACATTCAAAAATGTAAAATAATGAACGTCGGTAAATCTTCGAATTCACATACTCGCTGGGATCTCAGCAAATTTATTGGGTTACGGAAGAGATAGACCTAGGTGTGTGGATTAGCAATAACTTGAAGTCTTCACAGCAGTGTTCAGCGGTATTCAAAATGTCCTGCCAAAGCTTAGCATTGCTCAGAAGGATCTTCGGTAGTTTCACAAAGCAGATAATCCCACAGATAATTTACACCTATGTGGACCGTTGTGATAAGACTTGGTACTGATGAGTAGACACAAAAATACAATTAACACCTATATCCGGCCAACAATGGAGTACGCGTTCAAGCATGGTCCCCATGGTTACAAACGACATGACCTTGCTGCAACGCGTATACCACCGTGTTACAAAAATGGGGACCGGACTATATAACAGGCAATACGAGGAGAGGATTGCAACTCTGAACCTGTTTGACGTTTCGTACCGGCATGTGAGGGGGTGAAATTATCCTGCTGTTCCACATTCTGCATACAGTGGATCACCCACTTGAACAACTGTTTCATCGGCAAGAAGCACGTGGTAGCAGATCGCAGGGCTAAAAGTTAATTATCCCACACTCTAGATTAAATTATCGAAGGCTCTTCATTGCTGTCCGTGTTTGTTTTATATGGAACTCTCTGCCCCCACATATCATTTGCGCATCCAGCCTGAACATGTTGAAGGCTGACCTTGACAAGTATATGTTGACCAAATACAACCTTGCACCTGAATTCACATGCTGATTTTGATAAAACATTTGTGTTGCTTTTAGGCATTCCCTATATTTTTACCGTAGTATTTGCTTCTTGGAACATTAACACTTTGAATTACCCGCTCTAGAATGAGAGACGTCACATGCGGAGTTCCGCAGGGCGTCTTCTGTTCTTGGTGTAAATGAATGACGTGTTGAAGGATAATGGGTGAAATTGAATAATAATTGCCTATGGCATTACAATATAGAAACGTGTTAGGACTATTACCGACTGTATGGCATGAAAACGAGATCCGTGCACCTACTAAAAGGACATAATAACGACGCATGTTATGTGCCCTAAACCGAAAAACGAATCGCATCAGCTTCATTCTCTCAAAATATCATTCCGCACAGATGAGATGAAGCATCGAATACTCGAGGCGTGGTATCAATGTCGAAAATTCGCACCTCCTGAAATTCGTATTCGGGCTGTGTTAGACTAAACGCACGAACACTATTGTTCCTGAGATGACTTCGCAAACAAGTCAATCAAATGCACCTGAGACAAAAAACGTGGAGCAGCCGACTAATTCTGTGTCGGCGAATCCACTACTATGAGCTGTTAATCGTCAACAAAAATCAAATCTCTATCATGCTGTTACACCAATGCTCAGAGCCTCCTGTGAAAGTTCACTGAACTGTATTCACGTGCGACCGTGGCGTCTTGGGATTTGATTGCAGTGACAGAAACCTGGTTGTGTAATTCTATACACGACTCCGAACTCAAAATCCCACACAAGATTACTTACAGAAAAGATCGAGCAACAAAAGGTGGCGGTGTCCTCCTCTACTTACATGAAATCATCAACTGCAATATACTTCTCTTCCCCGAGTTAGATTTCCGAAATACATTGTTTTGCTCTTTTGACTTGCAT
Source organism: Atriophallophorus winterbourni (assembly GCA_013407085.1). Classification (NCBI taxonomy): domain Eukaryota; kingdom Metazoa; phylum Platyhelminthes; class Trematoda; order Plagiorchiida; family Microphallidae; genus Atriophallophorus; species Atriophallophorus winterbourni. The sequence continues at coordinate 7,484 of JACCGJ010008578.1, read as the reverse complement.
GATAAACGTAAATGCCTCTTAGCATTGATTTATCGCCCCCCCCCATCTTCATTATCTGCCGCCAACACTGTTGTTTCTAATAAAATACGTTTTCATTGAAGCTCACATACTCATGTTCGCTCCTCTTTTGTGATTTTATTGTACCGACACTTGCAACACACATTACAGGTGACGCATTATTCAAAGCTTTCTTTAAGAAATAATGGCTTGTACCCATCTTTACAACCATGTACAACAAGCAACGCGATTTCGATCTGAACAAACCCCATTTACCCTGGACCTCATACTTACATACGAGGAACTCATGATAGAATCTGTTTCCTATGCAGCTCCACTTGGATTGAGTGATCATGTTGTCATGACATTTGATTATATTTATCAATACGAACCAGCAAGAAATACTCAACGAACGTATACAACTGTGAACTATGATTGACTTCGAGCTCTTACTACTGAAAATAGATGGGATTTCCTTGAACTCAAATAAGCTCAAGTAATCTAAGAAACGTTTTACAGCCAAATCCGTATTATCATTGATTTATCATCGAATGTGAAAATAATATCCAGCAAACAGCGTCCGAAAAAGCCTCTCAGAAGCAGTACTCGAAAATGGATGTGTAAGCGTGACAATGCCTGTTCCAAATACATGGACAACCTTCTGGGATAACTTGGTGCTACTACACCTTATTGCGAAATAAGTGTGTCTCTCTAATTCGAAAAGACAGAAAAAATTACGAAATCAGTCTAGTCGAAAAATTCATTATAAATCCCAAAGAATTGTATAAACACGTCAACGACCTCCGAAATGTTAAAATGGGAATACCGTCAGTGGCCTCTGGTACTTGAATAGTTACGTCATTTAAAGATTGTGCTAACGTTTTCCGAAAATAATTCCCATCAGTTATCGCCCATGGACAGCCTTTAAACTCTGACAGCTGCAACCTGCCGATTCTTCACGTGGTGGAGTTTCCCCCCTACGTTGTTCAAACAAAATTGATGACGATAAAGAGAACAGGTTCACCCGGTATGGACAATATACACGCAAACATTTTGTACAATCTATCTTCCGAATTGGCAATACCAACGTGGTTCCTTGGTTCCTAGACAACGAAATGCCCCTGAATGTTCCGAAAAGCAGCCTATTGTCTCTAAAGAGCAAGTCGAGCTACGAATATTATCTTGGTCGCACTGTTATTATATCCGCTTACTCAGAAAAATATTTAGGCGTGATTATCCAATCATTCCTACTCACGTGGTAAAATCTGGAACCGTTGACGTCTTCAAGAAATCATTTAGATACCCACATGGACAATATTTTGGTATGTTTTACTAACCGACCCACTGTACATTTCTGTGTGTCTTGTAAAGCATAGCTTTTTACCTGCATATCATCTATGAATAAATACATTTGGTCTTAGACAAATTAGTTCCACCTTAATTCTTCGAAATGCAAAATGTTTCGGCTTGGAAACTCTGCAGCGCGCAAGATCTCATACGGACTAGCGCAGATACACCTGTTGGTATATCGGTGTCCGGTAATGTTTAATAAATACTGCCGTATCTTGCGTCTACTTAAGAGGATATTCAGTAGTTTTACGCCTGAAAAATTACCCTGGTTAATTAGCAAATACGAACGCGCTGTTATGGAATATTCCACCCAAGCCTGGACACCTTGGCTGTGGAGGAGTTTTGAACTTCTTGACACGATTGATCAACATGAGAATATGTTGGTCATCCGTCAAAAATATCCGTCCTCACAAGAACGATTGTCAAAACGTACACTACATGATTTTGCCTAACGACCTTATGCCGGCTTTTAAAATGTACTCACCGAAAAACACACGTACTTAAAGTACGTGAAACATCTCATCAGAAAAATTCATGCGCTCGAAATCAGTCGACGTTTACGCTTCAAATCTCAATGAATACAAGTTGGACCATGCGGTATGTGGCTGTTCTTATTATTTCTTGTAAGATATTTGTTACTTTATATATTTCTCGTCACCCAGTGGTTGGTGTTCAGCTTATTGCTTTTTCTACCGTAAAATTTTCTGAGTTCTGAGTTTTGCGGTATTTGCTGAGAGCAGAGCTGATTGAATCGGATCATAAAAAGTGTCACAAATAGGAAAATCGAATCAAACAATTTTAATGACACTAAATCGTTTCCTTGCAATTATACCCACGCATGGCAATCATAACCCACTCGGCAGTCAAAACCCCACGTTAAACACTTTTTATCATTTTACTTCAATGCGCCACATTTGTTAGTAACCATCATCATTTCATTTTAACACCGACCGGAAAAGGCTCATTATCCATTGCAATCGAGAGCCCATTTAAATGATCGAGCCTTGCGTATTCGACAGGATATTCCAACATGCGACTCACCGTTACGATTGTACTGCTAGTAGTTTTGTTCGCGAATATTTGGATGACGGAAGCTGTCAGTCCAGGTAACGATTTATCGAGAATGGCTTATATCAAATCATCATCTATGACCAATACACACTCACTCAATTGCATGTTTTCAAGCAACGTTTCTGTTTTCGTTGAATGGCGTGTCATCCTTAATTTAATCTTGCATTATTTCTACCTCGTTGGCATTGATATCATTAATTACAACATTGCTATAAATTGTTCATTGCCTCCAATACAACGCCGATATTATTTAACCTTTTTTTCTCAACCTAATACTAACATCATCTTATGCGCCAAACTATTTTATTTTTTCGACTAATTATGAGCTCTTCACACTGTCCAAACCGCATCTCTTATTTTATTCTCCCAATAAAATTCGTATCTCACGGTTGGCTTCAAACCAGCCATTGATTACGTTTCTGACATTTTGCTCACGTGATTTTGCTCATGATGTAATTTACAATTCTACGTCTGAGTTCTTCTCATTGTGTGTGCTTTTGACAGCCCGCTCCCCATGCCTGGATCCCATCAGTCCCGGACGTTGTAGAGCTTATTTTCCAAGTTGGGGTTTCGACGGCGCATCGAACGAATGCAAAGAATTTGTCTACGGAGGATGCGGAGGGAACGGCAATCGATTTGATACGAAGGAGGAATGCGAATCCATCTGCAAAGACGAGCTTCTCGGTTGAATTCTTCGCTGGTTTGGGGGCTTCCTTTTTAAATAAATGTTATATTGCACATTGATATGTTTTTTCCACTTGTAACTAAACATGAAATTGTTGATTAAGCGATGGAAGATTTTTTGGGAATCTTGAGATAAATGGGTAGATAATTACCGATTTTATGTTCCTAGAATTGTCGCAATTCATCCTGAATCTATTGGTAGTTATCGTACTCCTTAATCCCGCGAAATATAAACTTCTGTGGCTGTGGACTCATGTTCTTGTCATGATTACCGCAAAAATAGATCTGGGTGTCTAAATGTCGTGCAACTTCGAGCTCTGACATCATTACAGAACTCTGTATAATAAATCCTGCAGTACGTTGGGTTTCTTAAAACGATTAATCAGACGTTTACCACGGTTATTTGATACATATGTACGTCCTGGTACAAAATCTTTAATCCTAGCCCATACATCATGGCCAACAACGATATTAAACCACTTGACAGGTTTTATAATCTGCGTCATAAGTGGCCTTCTGTTACAAAACTTCTCATTTCTAAAAGAAAATGTCAAAATTAAAAAGTACAAGATTATGTAAAACGACAAATAGGCTTCAATTTGAAATTAGGCATACAGAAATTCATCATCTCAAAGGTTCACAAAAGCCCAACGACCTTACTGAAACACAAACACTTTCAAAGTGTTTAAGTATTCCACATTCTCAATTCGATATCCGTCGTAATTTTTCCGGTCAGAATCTGTTTCTCTTTAAACATGTTACTCCAAGAAATCAGGCACTCTGTATCGTTTAGGGTTATGGCTTCACACATCGATGAATACGTAACGAACAATGCGAAACTTGACTGTCCCTATTAGTTCTATATAGCTCATCGTCCTCTGGTGTGTGTTAAGCCCACTGTTTATTTCTACATTATGAGTTCCGAATTCTGAGAGGATTTAATATGCAATATTGAAGAATATATATATATATATATATATATCTATATATATATCTATATATATATATATGTATATATATATATATATTTAGATACACCAGTCGATCCTCACGAGAGAGGTCACAAATACAACCAACCATTTTAATCGCATCTTGAAAAATCCTCTCGAGCCTCTTGATGTCCTTTTGTAGCCACGGTAACCAAGCTTGCGCTGAGTAATGAAACACTGGTTTCGAGGCTCAATGAACCTGATCTTACTGTCTCCACCTGATGACGGCAAACAGTCAGAAACCGGTAGAATCAAGAATCAAGAATCAAGATTTTATGGTGAATAAAAGGCAATTGCCATTGGATGACAACTATTACAAAAAAGAAAAAGTAATCAAAAACGTATTGTTGTATGTTTGTCTGGGTTCATATTGATTCAATACACAGAGCCGATTATGGGGTGTTGTTTGACATATGCATCTAGTTTTGTTTTAAAAACATCAAAAGTTGTTGTATTTACAACGTCTTGCGGTAGTGCATTCCATAGAAAGCAGATACGCACAGAGAAGAAATGGCGCCGACAGTCAAGTCTTGAGTGCGGTATTGCGAGGCAACTTGCGTGACTACGTGTATTCCGAGGGGAAATTATTTTTATTAGATCTCGGAGCGGGTGGTTTTCGATTCGCAGTATTTTAAAAGCTCCTCATTCGCCTCTGTGTAAAATCAGGCAAGCCTTGTATGGCTATTCGCTCTTGATATGGGACGTGCTGTATCTCATCAACTAGCTTTGTTGCTCGGTGGTAAATTCTATCCATGATATAGATGTATTTGCGCAGCCACGATGCTAACGCTGGGATCAAATACTTCATCGTTGGATGAATGTAACTATTTATAATGCGGGGAAGTGTTTTGGGTCTGAACCGGCGAAAAAGTCTCCTCAGCATTCCTAATATACCACATGCCCGATTAAACACTTTTCGGCAATGCATATTCGGTTTCAGGTTATTAGTGATCCAAATCACGAGATCCTTCTCAGTGGTGGTCCAAGTTAGGTTTTCATGAACTAGATTATATGTGTGGTCGTAATTACGACCAAGCTGTAACTTATTACATGATGTGTAAGGGATGGGGATGTGCGCACCAAAATACATTGGTCTTTTACATGCGCCTGGAGCGCTTAGACGGGAATCTGTATTTTAACATCGTGGTTCTTTGTAAGAACCTTATATAACAGTGGCATACAAGTTTAACTTTGTTTACCGCTTTTCCACTGTTCAAGGCTCACTGAACCTAATCTTACTGTCTCCATCTGATTACGGCAAACAGCCAGAAACCGGTAGTCGTGTGTAAGGGATGGAGATGTGCTCACCAAAATACATTGGAACACTGGTTTGTTATACGTATCTAAGAGCATGGAGAATGATTCGCTGGAAAAATGGCCGAAAATACGCCGAAGCTTACCTAGCATGCGGCTAGCTCGGTCGTACACTGCTTCACATTGCATGCTATTGTTAAGACTTCCACTTCCCTCAAGAAGGTAAATTCTTAGCCAGGTAAGAAGGCACCCATTAATACCAACATCGTGCAGCTTACTTAGGAGTATTGGATGGTCCACGTGATCAAAGGTATTTGATATGTCCAAGTAACACACATGCACGCAACCAACATCATCCACTGCCTGCGTCCAGTCGTCCATTGTCTCCAGTAGGTTAGTCAAGCAAGAACGAGACTTCCGAAATCTATTATGCTTATTGGGCCACGAATTGTTGGGTTTCGAGATGACTCACAATTCGTTTGCACACAATTCGCTGTATATCTTTTAAGATCACTGGAAGGAGTGTAACAGAGCCGTAATTTGCTGGATCAGAACGAGTTTCACGTTTGTAGATGGTGATATGATTTCTCATTTCCAGTCTGTCGATCCGTCACCTTCCCTCAAAGAATGATTAAATAGATCACAATGTGGTTCACACAATTGGTTGCCGCATAACTTTAGGATTGTAGGAGTGATTCCGTCAGCTTTCGGGGACGTGTTGAAGAAGAAGAAGGCTTTATTCGTTAATACAAATTTTCAGCGAATCAAATTAATTTAACAACACAAGTTATTAATGCGAATAATGAATATGACAGAAGAGTTAAAGTTTAATTGGAAAATTTGAGATTGTCATTCACATCCAATTCCAAAAATCTTCGATTTCGTCTGCACCAATGTTAAGCGTTGTGATAGAAATTGACGAATTGTGAAAATCCACATGCACAAGTTTTCTTTTCCATTTTTCTGACCGGCGCAGCAAATCCCCCATTTTTTAAAAATTGCACAGCATCTAACGTCCTTCGATTACATAGAAATATGTTAAAAAGTTTAAAAAACAAAGGTGTTCCATGTTGATTTAAAAAAATAAAAATGCGTAGAAAAAGTTATTTGAGCACGGCCGATTCAAAATCCTCGATCTCTGTGTTGATATTTAACCTTCGAAATCGGCGCTGCAACATTTTAGAATTAAAGCATATATCGCTTAAAGTCTAAGGCACAAGTGATGCTGAGAATTCCGATCATTGTATGGTATCATTGGGGGTGAAAACTCGTGAAATAAAACTAGCGAGAGCGTTAGCGGTTTCCAGCACAGAATCATTTAGTCCGTTATTTGACAAGATCGGAAAAACACCGGGTTTCAACTTGGTAGTGTTGTTAACGGTTCGATACAGCAGCTTGGGATTTCGGTGCATGCATACTGCCAGCAGAAGCTGGTGATATTATTTATCCTACCGGATGAGATTTGTGACATGATTCCGCAAATTGCGAACGTTTGTCGATGTCAATTCTTTTCTGTCCACCCTGTGAATTGCCCATCTCAAATTTTAACAATTTTGTAGAGCGATTTGGTTTTTTGTTGTTATGTTTTGGGACATAGTTATAATTTAAAATGTATCATGTACTCTGTTCAGTGTGTGCAAAGCGAGCGCCGATCTGTAAAATTTATATTATGATAATCGAAATTCCCCTTTTTCCATCAAATCAATGTAATACACTTTTCTATTTAGTTTTGGTTGCTTTATCAATCTACTGGCGTTGCACACGTATTTAAAGGACAGTCATGTAGGGCTGGAACCAAGTCTCTGTAACTGCAACCAAATCAGGTGAAAGTCTGTCACAAAGCTCGCATAATTCAGCTTACTGAGCATTCGTATATATGTACTCCATCGTATTTATCTTACACAATATAAGAACGTGTATTGTAGCTATTGGTTCGACTCACTATGAGTCGGAATGCTCAAGTTTGTTGGAGCTATCGCATGATATTCAGTGTGAACAGCATCACTAGGAGTCGATGGATCGGTACTATCCGTTTACTTGCTTCCGGCTATTATCCTGGAAAAGCTCAAATTGACCTTTTGGGGTAGGTTTCTTCTATTAGCTTTACATTAGCGTTTGATACTATCGGTCATTTTTGAT
>JACCGJ010008577.1:0-22406 GCA_013407085.1 Atriophallophorus winterbourni | reverse complement strand
ACCTATCACCGTTAGGAAAGAGCGACCGTGTAGTGTTAGCCTGTGAGTTAATCTTCTCGTCCGGTAAATCATCAGTTAGGCTATCATCGACTTTGCTTCTGTGCTGCAGGCAGCAACACCAGTCTTGTGGCAGAACCTTGAACATGTGGACGAGATCAAGATCATTTAACTTCAGGATCGATTGGCTCTTCTAGTAACCGTTCACAAAAATGATAAACCTCCATGGCGTTCAGCTTCAGTCTCTCGTAGCGTACGTCACCGTAACGCAAGATGGAGGCGTCACAAGCTTGCTTGCTCATATTGGATTTCGGGTTTTTTACAAAATTCATTTTTCGAAACGTGACTCGCCCAACAGGCTTTAACTCATTCGAAACTATACTACAGTTACGCTCAGGCTTATGGCTCAAAGGAAGAGAAGTATGCATCATAAGAAGGGAGGATGACTCTGCCATCATTGCAAAAACTTAGAAAAATCTCACATGTTTTTCATGCATTTTTGAAAGAGTGCAACGTCGAGATGTTAGCTCGAACATCTCTACACCCTCATCTCAATGTGCTCTCTCCGCAGTAAACTTGCGTTCGTGGTTCGCAATGTTGAGCACGTCATGACCATGGTCACAAATATAAACAACATATTCTCCAATCCTCGCTTAAAAAACAATGCCCATCAGATCTAATCAGTATTAGCTTACACTGTATCCGATGGGAAGACCTGACACGGAGATCTGTTCGGTTGCGCGACCACAACAGATGTTGCTGACTCCTTCTGAACTGGTCGGGCAAACAAAGCTACTCAAATGTGCCAGTCTGGAGAACAGTTCATAAACGCTTAATTGCGATAGGTCAAGCGGTGGACGGTAGCCCAGGTCGTTAAGGCATGAGACTACAATGGTGGTCGGGGGTTCGAACCCCACCCCCGAAGCGGAGGATATGCACTGCTGATGAGCTTAAATAAGAGCGAAACTCGAGTCCAGTACTTCCATTATGGTATGGTATGAAAGCACAAGCCTGATCCAGGCAAAGTGCCGTACAGTCAGAGACTGCACGTGGGCTAACATACTGTCAGGATGCCCAGGCCTAGACAGATACGAGAAAGAAAATAGAAATGGTAGTGAGACTCCAACGTGTTTCAACATGCAGCTCACTACCGGTGACCATTCAATTTAGCACGGTGTTAGCCACACAGCACAGAAGTACTGCGGTTTCTATCCATAATCCGGAGGGCTTCTTTGGCGTTCAAAATATACCACGGTTAGTCTCACTAGTGTTTTATGTAAGGTAATGGAAAGGTTGATTCCCGACTAAATATGTGGATACTCAATCGAACATTGTTTACTGAATATCTCACAACATGGATTCCTACTAGTCCAGTCATGTTTGACTAACTTGTTTTGTTTCCTAAAGGAAGTCATCATCATCGTTGACAGCATTACACCGGTAGCAAGTACCAAGTGTTTAACTGCCATACAACCATGACAGTAAAAAATCCAAAAGATATGGTTTCGGGTGAAATCCGAAATGCTACTCAGCCTTTAAAAGATTAGCACAGACACACTGAGATGAGGTGCTTACACGTTGAACCAAATATGTATTCAAGCAGGTGTTGTTAACAAGTAGAGCGATATCAGCATGACAATTTTCTTGCAGCTTTCACTGCTACGCATCATAACAAGCTTTTCTCGCCACTTCACTTGACAGACAAGATTAATCAAACATTCTAAGATTTCTACAAATAGACCGCCACTGAACACGATTTTGGGACGTATCACTAAGGTTAATAAGCCATTGCGAATTTCTATCTCTATGACCCCGACCTGGGAGACCAGTCACAACAACCGCAACTAGTTTTACATTCAACCTAAAGTATTTGCTGGCTTGCCGAATACCAATCCGACTATGTGCCAGCTGGGTGGGCTTCGGTTTCTCCGACTTCGCAGAAAGGTTCGGCAGTGGTGTCTGAGGGGTGTGTGGGTTTTTCGCCCTGCAAGCGTTCTCCCTATAAAAGCCACAAAAATCCAATGATGACACCACCACGCGGCGGATGTGACTCGCCGCTTCAAAAGTCACTGCCCCTTGTCCTATGCAAGGACATTGTATGGTGCACAGGCAAAAACTGATGTCACCAACCTATCAACGGGGTTATCGGGCTCCGAACTGGAAATTCCCAGAAAAGGGCGTATGAACCGCTTCGTCGGTCACCGGCCACCGATAGGTGCGAACCTCTCTCGCTCCACTGCCTTGTGGGTAAAGGCTCGGGATGGGACCCCCTAAACGAAATCTCCCCTACTTCGGTGTAGGCCACCGGGTAGTATCATGCCTACGTTCAACGATGCCGGTACATGCTTTGTACCCCTCTCGTTGTAACACTCATTGTTTTATGTTGATACGACGCAACTAATATCTGTATCAGATTGTGCAAATATAATAATAATAATATTACATTCAAAGCCTTCATCTGCTTAAGCTAAGTCAGAGTCTCGTCACCCTACAACGACGCCATTCCGAGTTAGGAGTGGCAAACAAACAAGGGCTCGAACAAAGGAGGTCACTAAGAATATGGATGATGGCATAACGGTAGAAGTCCTCTATCTTGACTTTAGTAAGTATTTCGATTGAGTCAATCTTAAGCTCGTGCTTCTCAAACCCTTAGCCTTGGGTGTGCCAGGGGCATTCCTCAATAACCGTTCCTTCATCGTCATGGTGTGATACCTACTTCGCATGTGTGCTTATAGCAAGTGTGGTTCCCCGGGGACAAGTCTTTGGGGCAATGCTCTTGCTTATTTCAATTGATGTTGGAAACCATGTGTTCCCCGTGTTATATGTTTGCTGATTACGTGAAAATTGTCGGTAGGTCAGATAGCTCTAACTTGTTAAACTACATAGAGGCCATGACAAGATGGACAGATAAGTGGGACCTTTCATTGACCTAGAGAAGAGTCACTTGCTCCCTTCCCTGGCACGTAGCATGACTAGCTGTATGCCCTCAGCCCACACAGATTTCCTTAGGGTACTGTCTACTAAGGAATTTAGAATCATAGTTCCCGCAAAAATCACGTGTGATGACCAATGTGCAGCTATACACTGCTGCGAAAGTCAGCCTCGAGATAAAGGCAGCTAAAACCGAGGTATTCATTTATACCGTTACATCAGGCATCCAGCAACTGAATGTCCAGGGCTGTCCCATCGAGTACGTTCAGTCTTCAAATACCTCGGTTCAATTATGTTGCCCAACGATCAGGTGAAATATGAAGTGAAGTTAAGGGTCGATCGTGCGCGCAATGCGTTTTTGCAGTTGAAAGTCACCATTTGGCAAAGGCTCAGGATCAGCCTCAAAACTAAGATACGTGTTTATCAAGCAAGATCTGCCCTGTACTGCTTTATGGATGTGAGACGTGGCCGCTGAGGTCACAGGATACGATGTTCAGAAGTGTTTTACCATTGGTTCCTTGGGGTAATCTTGGGCATCCGATATACTGACGGAGTAAATCTAACTTACTTTTACATTGGTGCGACGAGCTCCTCCGAGGATGAGTCGGGTTCATGAAGGGGTTCCTTGGGGAGTTGGGTAACAAAAGCGCGTCCCAGCACCACTCGGCGTTTGTTCGAGTCAGCTTCTCTAGCTTTTGCACAACCAAGTGCAACCTGCAAGGCCAGAAAGAGTTGGTACGCACCAACCAGACTCCATATCAGATTTTTTCTCAGGGTATTCTCCCGAAGCCGTTCCCGCGATCGGGTATCCCGCAAGGCAGCGGAGGTTTAAAATCAGGGTTTTCCTTCCCTTAGATGAAATGCCCTCCCAGGCTAACGAGCTTCATCTGCCCGAAGCAAACTGGTTTTCAGGCGCCAGTCACTCGCATTCGCCCCTTCTCCTGTTGGTAGAAGCAGTTCCGCCGGGCTCGGGGAGCCACTCGTGCAGGCCAGAAGCTGGACTTGGTTATCAGAGGCTATTTGAGACGCGTGCCATATGAGAGCATTTTATAAACAGTGGGAGCTTATCCCCACTGCCACCCCCGGCTATGACAACCTTTGGAGTATCTAACGCTGCCGTTCGAGCGCGATGCAACGGATTACCCCCGCTTTCCGTTCACATTTAACGGCGAAGACTACAGTGGTTTGGCTACATCCTCCGAAAGACAAACTCAGCGCTCACGAAGCTCGTTTTGGACCCCAAATCCATTCGTACCTGGCGTCGGTGATAGGGCGGTCAAGCGAATACCTGGCTATCGACTGTGAAGGAGCATGTAGACTCCTTGGGACTGCGCACCGTCTTCGGCGTTCGCAGGTGGGAACCTTAATGGAATAAGATCTCCAACGATTTTCGTGCTTGTGATGGCGTGATTCGAGACATCAATGAAGCCGGTTAATCCTCTTGTGGATCCAGCCGCACAAAAGTAAAAAAGTAAGTATTGTGCAGCTGTCGTTCAAACGGCCAGGTGAGAACTTTTTTGACTGCGCTCAGCCCTCCCATGCAGAAAAGCTGAGGGGCCGCATCTAGAGTGCTGTATTCAGGTTTGGAAACCGTGTTAATAGAGGTATATAGTGCAGCCAGAAAAGGTACAGAAGCTCGCCACTCGCATGATCGAGGAACTGACATGTATCAACTATGAAAATCATCTCTTAGCATACATAGCTTCATACAAAGCAATCCTGGTAATGGCTGGTGTTTACAAAATATATCTGGGCACTCGCTTGGACTTTGTCGACTGTCGCCCTGTGATACGGGTACTGCAGGCCCATTGATCATGAGAGTGGTGAGCTTATGTGCCTCTTCTAGCTGCACAATATCTGTCGAATAATATTGTTAACAAACCGTTAGGTGAAGCCTTACTATTGTTTTGTTGAAAATTAGTAACACCGCTTTTCTACAGGATAGGGCTGAGCGCAACCGGAAACTTTTCTGGTTCTCTAAGTCGAAACAGCGCGTTGGTCAACCTAATTAAATCTGCAGAGACTATGACCTCCAATTCATTAGTAGATTGTGTTTTGTGATTTCCTGCGTATAAAATGGTTATTATCATTGATTTGCGGCCACTGAGGACTTATTTTATTTTAATTGCCTTTATTGTAGTTTTCGCTTATACTCCGCATTCTCAATATCCATCTACAAGCAACACGCTCGACTTTGAGTTAATTTCTGTAGATCCTGATATATGCACGGAATAAGTCGACTGAAATTCTTTATTTGTTTCCATGTACAATTTAAAGCCTGTTTCTATAATTTCACCCAGTTGTGCTGGAATTCGTATACATGTAATTTTTCATGAACATTTTCCAAAATCGTTATTCACATTTTATGCAATAATTTCAGCACGGCGATGGTCGGTAATAATCAGTCTTCATCTAAACGGAAAGAGATCTACAAATATGATGCACCTTGGTGCATCTTCGGGATGAATTGGTCTGTCCGGCCAGACCACCGATTTCGGTTAGCTATTGGCAGCTTCATAGAAGAGTATAACAACGAAGTGCAAGTTGTTTGCTTAGACGAAGAACAGGGGGAGTTCGTTCTCCAATCTTCATTTGCGCACCACTATCCGACCTCCAAAATTATGTGGATACCAGACAATAAATGTCAGTTTCCTGATTTATTGGCAACCAGCGGTGATTATCTGCGAGTTTGGCGTGTTCTGGATGCTAACAAAGTGGAATGTGAATGCCGGTTAAATAACAATACGAGTTCGGACTTTTGCGCACCTCTGACATCCTTTGATTGGAATGAAGTGGATCCCACTCTTATTGGTACATCAAGCATTGACAATACATGTACTATCTGGGCGCTTGAAGTGAGTCCTTACGAACTGGCGATTACTTTTCTAGCATTTTTGCTACTGGCATTTATTATTTATTATTTCAATATTTTTTTCGCTTACCAAGTGGATAATGGTGTAGTATTTAAACACAGTGATAAAATCGTCTCACATTGTATTGTTCAGTTTAGAACCCGCCCCGTATTTTCTTTTGACTGTATCCTCTATAAAATGAGTATAAAATCACAATCCTGGATCCAGGCAAAGCGCCTGGGTTCCAAGGTTGTTACAGCCGGGGCGGCAGTGGGAATGAGCTCCCACTGTCTATAAAAGGCTCCCATATGGCGTGCGTCTCAAACAGCCTCTGACAACCAAAGCCCAGCTCCTGGCCTGCACGTGGCGGAACTGCTTCTACTGACAGGAGAAGGGGCGAAGGCGGATGACTGGCGCCTTAAAACCAGTTTGCTCCGGGTAGATGGAGCTCGTCAGCCTGGGAGGGCAGTCCATCTAAGGGAAGGAAAATCCTTATTCCAAACCTCCGCTGCCTTGCGGCATACCCGATTGCGGGAAAGGCTTCGGGAGTAAACCCTGAGGAAAAATCCTTGCTGCCTTGCAGGTTGCACCTGGTGGTGCAAAGGCTAGAGAGGCGTACTCGAACAATCGCCGAGGCACTTCAAGAGAGGCGCAAGAACCCTCAAAATGGTCACCGGCTCTCGTGAAGGAAAAAAACCGCTGCCTTGCGGGTAGACTTTTGAGTCAAAGGCTCCGGGTGTGGTCCCCTAAGCCAACCCCCTACTTCGGCCTTGGCAACCGGGTAGTATGTCGCCTTCAACAAGAACCATGGAACCTACATTTTTCTTTCATCATGTACCCTCTTCATGGTATACTTGTTGGCACATCGTCTGTAAAGACTTGTGTAATAATAACAATAATAAGGCAAAGCGCCGCACAGTCATTGACTGCACGTAAGCTATGATACTGTCTGGCTTCCCAGGCCTTGACAGATATAAGAAATAGAAAAAGGAACGTCTAATGTGCCAGTACTACAGCCTTCATGTATTTTTCAGGCGTAGTTGCATTTTTACCAATTTTTTTAGATTGTCAGACGTACCTCGGGGAAAAATTGATAACTAGCCATTGATGAAGAGGCATGGTGGTGCCAAATATTTTGTTTCCCTTCAGTATTCTGTATAACATAACATTGGAACAGGCTCTGGTGTAGTGGGTTTGAACTGTTTCCGTGAGATTAATATTAATGGTTTCCTAATACAGAAACTAAGGATATCAATCGTTCCCACAAGACACTTTCAATGTATTAGACTAAATTGCGAGAGGTATTAATTACGATTCAACTCTCACTTTCTAAGAAGCCAGTAACCTAATGTGGCCGTCTTTATCGGTGGTGTTAGCGACTAAAACTCTATATTTGATACTGTGGTTGTTTGGATCGTAAACTCTAGTCATAATAACCCCGTTTTAATTTTCCGATATCTAGTACTGTTGATTTCAATAAACAGATCACAAGGTGCGCTACCTGAGTTGTGCAATTCGGTAATTCGTTCAATCTTCTTTTTCGCTATATTTTATTGGTAAAATTACCAGGTTTTCTTATTACGCAATCATCACCTGCAAACGCCTAATCTCGTATCTAGTCCTAATGTATGTAACTCGGGTATTCGCTTTCATGATCTTGGTTCATTTGGAAAGTGAAATACCAAGAAAGCTTTCGTTAGGATTTCAATTTACACGAGCACCACTCACTTGTGACGGTCTAACCATCACAATCTTTCTTATTTTCAATTTTTATCTATGGCATTTTGAGTATGATTATTGAAATCTTTTGAGCAGTCTGCGAAGATGCTTTAAATCTGTTTTCACAGAGACCTTGTTTTGTCGTCTGTCAAAATAAGCTTTGTTCACTTTATCTATGCTGATTATCTTGTACTCACACCTGAGTTTTTTCAACTGAAACGTTTTTCACGTCAACGCGTTTCAGACTCAGCAAGTCATTGGACACACAAACTGTGTCACTGGCCGTGTTGAGTCACAACTCATTGCTCACGACAAGGACGTCTACGACATTGCTTTCAGCCGTATGGGCACTGGCCGAGAGATGTTTGCTAGCGTCAGTAAGTTGGTCTGTTGTAACTTTTGTGCCCAATTTGATTGTCGAGAAATACGCGTTTTTTCCTGACTCTGAGCGTAACTGCAGAACATCTATTCGTAAATTTGTTTTCTCTCATACGAATTGGTGGATTACACTTGTTTTGGTGCAGTATAATACATGTAAATGTTTCTTTATGTTAAAGAACAGAAACTGTTGTTTATGCTTATGTGGTTACACCTTTCACAACCTTCTTCTGGACCCTTCATTTTTAATTGCTGTTAATTCGCTACAATTTTATGTCATTAGATGTCTGCGGTTGACAATGCAATTCATTATTCACTAATGATCAGAATACCATTTTTCCTTTCTGCTTGCTTCGTTTAGAATTAGTTTCTGACGAGTTTTCTTTTTTCTGAACGTTTAATGTTTCCTACTTCTTCATCCTATATTTTTATTTTTCTGACGATGTTCGCGGTTTCCAGCATGGATGGCCAATCAAATTACTTGGAAAATTGTCTGATGCTATCTCCCAAGTTGATAGATTGCGTGCTACTCGATTAGATTAAGGTTGAGTCAACCTTTCAACTGTTACCTTTTTCTCTGTATAGATGAGAATCAAGAATCAGACATACATTACCAGCACGTGAAAGAACCATTGTCGCTATTTTCGCAGACTTCGCGGTCTTCTGACCAACATTAATAGCAATGTTGCAAAGTTAGTTCAAACTTGGATTGCTATACAATGGGATAAATTGTTGCGGCGTTGTTTGTTATTGGAAAGTCTCGGCTCAACCTATGAGATCGTCAATAGACTTAACTTCATGATCAGTTTAACCTCCTTTTTAGCCTTCAGCTCCTTCGAATAAACCATTTTAATCTTTTATATCTCATCTCAAAACTGTTTGAATATCAGAAGCGAGCAACTATATAATAGTGAAATAGTGAGTCTGAGGTATTATTCGTGGTTGCCTTGCGTCTGCCTGACCTAAGGCGGTATTCTCGTGTGCACCACAGGAGCTCAAACATTACCTTTCCAACTGCTGTCCAGCAAGAAATTTCAGTCATTCACGGTTCTACCAGTACTGACCGCACGCAGAAACACGATAGCGTCTCGCTTTTTGATATCTGTTTAGGCCCAAGCAACCTGACAGTAAACTATCCCACGTGCGGTCTCCTTGACTGTGTGGCACTTTGCCGGGATCCAGGCTCGTGATTTTACGTATACATACTTGCGATACTATATTTGCACAGTTATCTATGTATTATAATATGCACTCAGTCAATTCAAAACGCGATTACTAAGTGCTACGTGGTAGCGGTTAGTATCATCATCATCAAAGACACCGGTAGCACGTACCGAATGCTTAACTGCCATACAACCATGAAAAAGTAAAATCCTAAAAGATGGGGATGGGTGGAACTTAAATAGCTACGGATTCCAAAGAAGAGTAAGCACAAACAAACTGGGAGAGGTGCTACACCCGAATGGCAACATACATTCAAACAAGTTTTCGTGACAAGTGAAGCGACATCAGCACGGCAAGCTTCCTTGCGCTTTCAATTCACTGTCATGCATCAGAACAAAGCTTTTCGCGTCACTTCGCTTGACGACAGACAGGTTAAGCGAACACTCCAAGAATATGCTAGTGCACGACCGCCATTGAACACGGTTTCGGGACATATACTGAAGCGGAACTAACCACTGCGGGGACGCCAGCCTGAAAGACGCGCTGGAAAGGTTACTAGTAAGAGTTTTTAACTGCCTATGCCATGTGACGGTTTGGCCACCCCGAGATTAACGCCAATCCGGATGTGGCGTCGCAAAAAGAATCCGTCTTGGAAGTCGGTGGTCCGGCATTCGTATATCGGGAGAATTATAAGACAGCAATTCCGATAAAGCAACTAGGTCGTACTCGAATCATCAACGTCCTTCTTCTGTCTCTCGATTGTGCGACAACGGCATTTTGTACGTTTTTGTGAATTCCATAACTGCATGTGCAGAATATGTCACAGAAATGGACACAAAGAATCACACTGTCGACATCCCTTCATGCTTAGCTTATCCAGTGTAAAATAAGCTCCCGTTATTCTGTTCCGCCACCTTGCCTGTTACGCATTGATGTTGCCCCGGAGCTAACTGTTATCTCACACAAAATATATTTAGTAAACCTCAATTGACACAACTTTTGGTCACGTGGATGCCACGTGTTAAGAAATTCGGTTTCTCGTTGTTAATTCTTAGTGGGATTTAATACTAATAACGTATCGTAAATGTATTTCGGCCGGATATCGACTTTAAACCGATAAACAAGAGAAAGACAGAGCTAAAACGCTTCATCTTACGTATGTACAGATGTGCAGCACTTCTATGTTGTGCCGCTAACACCGTGCTAAAATGATTTGCCACCGGTAGTGATGGGCATGCGAATACACGCTGGAGTCTCACTGCCATTGCTATTTTCCTTTCCCATATCTGTCTAGGTCTGGGCAACCTGACAGTATCAACCCACGTACAGTCTTTGATTGTGCGGCACTTTACCCGTTAAATTCACCTGCTAAATTGATTGGCCAGAGGTTGTGAGCTGCATGCTGAATCAGGCTGGAGTCTCACTACCATTTCCTGTTATTTTTCTTCCTCATATCTGTCTAGGCCTGGGCAACCTGACCGTATCTTCGCCCACGTGCAGTCTCTGACTGTGCGGCGCTTTGCCTGGATCAGGCTTGTGCTTTCATATCATACCATACTTTACCTGTTTCAGGCTCGTGCTTTCATCATCATCACCATCTTACGTGATACTGTACTCCTAAAGGTTCTATGTTAGCGTGGACATTAACTTTCGAAAACGTAGTTTGAAGCTCACGAAACGCGCTCGTTCTCACGTATTCTCCTGGCTCTTTTATGAAACAGGATCCGTAAAAACGATATGCTTAGTAGGGTTAAATATAGATTCGAATAAGTTTGAAAGTCCACGCCTGTTGATTAGCCAGCAGCCAATCGTGTGCACCGCTGAGTTTACACGTGTGCAGAACAGCTGGTTTCTACAATGCCTAAATGCTAAAAAATCTAAATTTGGACATTGTGCTAATCTTTGGCACATTTCTCTTGCAACTAATTCCAAGTATTCGTTGAAAGAAACTGTGGATCTATGTAGTTTAATTGGCGGTGTGAATCGATCACGGATGTGCAATTGTGCAGCACTTTTGTACCTCGCAGGCTGAATCGCTAAATTGATTTGGTCATGCTACTGCGCTACATGTGGAAACTCGCTGGAGTCTCACTGCCCGTTTTTCTTAGTTTTATTGTCTATGCCTGGGCACTCTAATATTTTTCCTGCCCATGTGCGGTCTATGGTGTGCTTTACTTTGCCTCGATCCTGGCTTGTGATTTCATACGTTCATCCTTTAACACATTCTGGCAGTTTAATTATACTATGTTTTCCAATTCCCACAAATGCTCACCAGATTGACATAGACGAACATTGGTCATTGCATTTGATGTATATTTGTACATCTCGAACATTTTGCTTATCGACCCAGCCTTCCCGTCACTCGTTTCCAGCTGAGTTCTTTTTGCTTTGTTCACAGGCGCTGATGGTTCAGTACGCATGTTTGATATACGCAATTTGAAGCACTCCACAATTATCTACGAAGACCCGAGCCACGCTGCCTTACTGCGACTTGCATGGAACAAACAAGACTCAAATTATTTGGCCACGTTTGCCAAGGATTCTTCTGAGGTATGTTTTATTGAAACATCGCATTTTTCTTGTTCGTAACAAGCTTCGCAGAACCGTGGTACTCATGTATGTATGTATGTATGAAAGCACAAGCCTGATCCAGGCAAAGTGCAGCACAGTCAGAAACTGCACTTGGGCTAACATACTGTCAGGTTGCCCAGCACTAGACAGATATGATGGGGGGATAGATACAGAAAATAGAAATGATAGTGAGACTCCAGCGTGTTTCAGCATGCAGCTCACTAACGGTGGCCAATTATTTTACCACGGTGTTGGCCGCACAGCACATAAGTATGTGTGTATGATATATGTATGAGAGCACAAGGCTGATCGAGGCAAAGTGCCGCGCAGTCAGAGACTGCACGTGGGCTAAGATACTGGCAGGTTGCCCAGGCCTAGACAGATATGAGAGGGGGAATTGAAATGGTAGTGAGACTCCAGCCTGTTTCAGCATGCAGCTCACCGCCGGTGGCCAATCAATTTAGCACGGTGTTGGCCGCACAGCATATAAGTACTGCACGATTGCACATCCGTGGTACAAATGGTGATAATTTGGAGTCTGTCTTGTGTGTCGCTCAGTTGTGGCAACCCGCTACTCGTGTTTCATCTGTTTTCGACTATTTCAGTTTTTATTTCATGTTAACTTCAATGTTGCTTCAAGTATGTCATGAGCTGCTTGTCCGAACAAAATGTATGCAGGGTGTTTCAGCTTATATCGGTTTGAAGCGTAGAAGATCGCAGACTATCTCATCTCGTAAAGTATGCATGAAATCACATGTCTGGAGCCAGGCAAAACGCCGCATACTCATTGACCGTACACGAAGCAGCTACTTTCCGGTTACCCAGGCGTAAACAGAAATGAAACTACAATGTGTTACCATGCAGCGCATTACCCTTGGCGATCTCGTGTAACGCGTTAAAAGATTGGCATATAATTTTGAATCCCGTTAATGATTCCAGCACTCTTTCATCATCATCACAGATAGCATTACACCTGTAGTATGTACTGAAGGCTTAACGGCCACACAACCATGAAAAAGTAAAATCCTAAAAGATAAGGAATGGTGGACTTAAATAGCTGCAGATTCTATAGAAACAAACTTTGTTGAGTTGCCTACACCTCGAATGGAACATGCGTTCAAACAAGTTTCGTGAACGAGTAGAGCGACATCAGCATGGCAGCTTCCGTGCCGCTTTCACTGCCATGCATCACAAAAAGCTTTTCTCGTGACTCCTTGCATTGAGTGCAATATCTTGAAGTTCGTACATTAACCAATCCATCACCACGAACGGGTTTTATTTTTGAACGTAATATTTTTGTCTCGATTTATACATTTGGACCGAGGATGCCCCCGTAATTGCGACTAAATGATACCGTTTCAACGAGATTATTCGTTAATTCATAAGTCACGATCCTAATGGATTTGTTTCGAGTCGTTTGCTGATCAAATATATTCATTTGATCATCTTTGCTAAACATCAACGTTTACTTGCTTTTTCTCTGTTTCTGAAGGACGAGCTTACATTAATTTAGGAGCATGAAAAGACACGGGTCGTATGTTACGAAGTTATATCTCCAGCTTAACTTGGCATTTTTGAGTTGTTTCTGCTGGTCCACGCAAAACCACATCCAACCCGCTAGGCACTGTAAGATGATGTCTGATGAAGCTGCATATTGCCTACCTATCGGTCACTTTATCTACCCAAAGTTACCATTTAACATCCGTTAAACCATCACTTATTAAAAGCACCTTGGTTGGGCTTGGAATCCCATGAGAGTAGACTTGGTACTCAGAGGCTGCACGAGTCGTATAACATATTTATCCACACACGGAAGTGCAATCATGCAGTACTTTTGTGCCACGAAAGTGACAAGTTTTTTCTGCTCCGGGATGATAAGCTGCACGCCGGAACACGCTTGAGTCTCATTGCCATTGTCCTGAATGGTGAGGTCGACGAAGCCGGTTACATTCTGATGACTTACTTACACTGTGGAATTTGATTTATTCCAACATTGACCATCATGGTGTTATAAGATTATATCAAAATGTTTCGCGTTTTTGGTAGTGTGTGTAGCGGGTGGGGTGGGGTGGGGTGGAGAGAGAAGTCGAAATTGATTGCAGCTGACGCATATCTGGTCAATTGTTACATTTCGGTCCAACAATAGCCACGTTGCGCGCACACGCATCGATTGTGTCTTGATTCATCCCTGAGGTCAACCTGTCCAACGCTAATCGCCTTCACCCACGAATCCCACAACACAAGAGAACCCGATTGGTCAAACGCGTTTATTACGCACAAGACCAACAACGAAACACACACTATTCTTATATAGTCAAAACAAACCACCACAACACTAATCCTCAAACATGTCTGTCCCGGTTGTCACTTAGATCTGATTTGTCAGTTGATTTCATGCCACCGGTACACTTCAAACCCTCGCCACGCAGGGCTCGGTTGACCGACATTGACGAATTGCATATCGTTCGATTGCGGCTGACATTGTCAATCTTCTCATACTTGCGAAGATGTTGCGACTCGAACCGTTTGTTTGTAATCAATCCGAAGCTAAAAATATTACCAGTTCGCAATTGTCGTCGTCGATCTTTTCGACGCTTCTTGCTTTTGTGTTGTGTCGGAGGGTAAAGTTCTGCCTCTCATTCGAAAGCTCGTGATTAGCGCTCATTGCTAATGCACTTCGCACCTGCACAATAGTACACGTACTGTGAAACGGATTAATGCCCGGATGCAGCTAAATTTCAACACGCAAACCAAGATTGTTAATCGAGTTTGCAACCTGACGTCATCTCAGCCCACATGCAGTTTATTCCCGGGTCACAACTTGGCTTCATGCTTGTGCTTTCATATTATACCTAAATCTACACAACCTCCCTCAGAAACGGCAAACTTGAACTGACGTCTCTCTGTGTGGGGTGAAGGGAATTTCTTCTTCTAATTATTTTTCCGTTACCTTTTAGCTGATAATCATTGACTTGCGTCTGCCTTGCACTCCGGTCGCTCGCTTGAACAGTCACCGTGCGTACTTGAATGGTTTCGCCTGGGCTCCGCATTCCAGCTGTCATTTGTGTACCGCCGCGGAGGATTGTCAAGCCTTAATCTGGGACATCCAATCCATGCCCAGAGCCATTGAGGATCCGATTTTGGCATACACTGCCGCGGGGGAGATCAATCAAATCCAATGGTCTTCCACTCAACCAGATTGGATTGCGATTTGTTACAACAGCTCGATGGAAATATTGCGGGTGTAATGGTCTTAACTTTGCCCCCCCCTTCGAATTACTTGGGTTTATCTCTTTTGTCTTACTTCACAAGTGAACACTTTTAATGTAAATGATCATTTTATCTTGTCGTGTATTGTTCTTCAGTGTTATTGGATGGGAGGAGGTGCGATCATCTGGCGTTTTTATCTCATAGTACTCATGATTATATTGATTGTATCGAAATGTTTTTCGCCGGGGTTCGAGGTGCGGTTTGTGTGTAAGTATATTCTATCTGCGTGTGCTTGCTTCCTTTTCAGCTCCGATAACCTGATACTGTTTTATCTCACCTGCAATCTATTAGACTGTGTGGAACTGTACAGGTTTCGGGCGCGTCCTTTTTACACTCGGTATGTTCAACATGGACTGCTACATAAAAATGCTGTGACCGTGTCCAGACCTACTTGAGAGATCGTAGAATAGCAAATCGGGTTTGAGAAACACTATTTCACTTGAACAATTTAATAATTTCTGCCACTGTGTTATTTAATTCGACGTTGCGAACTTTTGGATGATCGATCTGTTTAACAGGTATAAGCCAACAGATCAACTAAATGGAAATGACAAGTGTTTGGATCGATTAGATCACTTGTCTTTGTTTACGACATACAACTGATTTGATTCTCACTGAACCTAATCTTGCTATCTCTGTCTGGTGGTGACAAACAGCTAGAAACAGGTTTTCGTGTGTAAGTGCGGAAGCTATGAGCACTTGAAAAATTACTCAACATACTGCTGATCCATCGTGGAAGAATGACACGTGTGGAAAATGTTTTCATTCGATCATGTGGAAGATTACCACTGCTTACGTAATACCCTGAGCCACTGTGCAATGCTCCTTTACTTTGCGGATTACATCTGGCCAAAATGATTTGCCTAAGGTATTTAGCTGCAAGCGGAATCATGCTGCAGTCTCACTATAATATCTAACCAGACCTGGTCAGATTGTTAGTATCGAAGTTCACGCGCAGGTTCTAACTGTGTTGTACATTGCTTTTAATTGAGACTTGTGATTTCATGCTTACATGCCCAGAGCCGTCTTATATCCTATTTTAGGTGTACACTACAGCGTTAGAGATGCTTGGTTTGCGATGTGAGATAAATGATAATATGCTGACCGCCAAATCGCTTTAAAAAGTAAATGTGCCTCGTGTCTATCTTCATTAGGAACTGTCCGCAAGCTCAGCGCCGCCAATAAATCGGCAGTGTTTAACAGCCATTTTTGAACGTCATTGATTTTCCTACTGCGATTGTTATCGTGTTTCCGTTAGAACATAGCACATTTTTCAACATACATTGTTTAAAATATTCTCCCAATACTGTTGCGCACTTGCATAATCTAGTAATATTGCAGTTTTGCGAGCCAGTCCGGACAATTTTGAAAATTCCAATGCTACACCGCAATGGTGAAGCCGCCAGAATGTTGAACTAAATTTCACTCTCAATACAAAGTTTGATATTTATTCGAAACTGTTACTGTTTAGCGTTATGCTGCTAACAAATTGAGCATGTCATACATTTCAAATTAAAATATGTCCCCAAATATTGCTTCGGTACTTCAGGTGAATCGCTTCTACCACTGCATTTACTGAACATTCTGTTGGATCTAAATGATAATTAATTGCATATCCGATGTAAAGTCGTAGCACGGCGAATTATTTAATTTGATTTCGATTGCGCTGGTAATGCTTGTAACTTTTTTATTGGTGGAGAATAACATTTTCAAACCGATTCAATCTTCATCCGCTGCGGTCGATTGTGGATGAATTCAGAGTGTATACTCCAACTGATAGAACATGTTTGAAATATCGAAAGGTAATTCGGCCACTGAGACATGTAAACAGACATGGTGTGCATGTGGATTTGGTTTTAAACAAAGCAAAGGATTATCATACATGTTACCAACCATGATTGGTTTGGGCGTCTGGGTCCGAGTTCATTCCACGGTCAAGGTCAGTAGACATCGTGGCTCACATGGAAAGTCGAATCGATACGGGTGCCTTCATAATGTGGAAGGGCATTCGCGATGAGCGCTAATTACGAGCTTTCCAATGATATGCAAATATCAACCCTTCGCACAACGCAAGAACAGGAAGCGCCGAAAAATCAAAAATGATAATCACGAACTCGTAATATTTCAGGTTTTGGAAAGATTGCGTTAGAACTGTTCAAACGACCAACTCTTTGTAAGTATGAAAAGATGGACAACATAGGCCGTAATCAAACGATGTGCAATTAGTCACTGTCGGTCAAACGAGCCTTGTGTGGCGTGAGATTGAGCTGTATTGGTTGGCACGAAATCCACTCAGATCGAAGGGGCACCGGGACACATACGTTTAAGGATCAGTATTGTTGTTGTTATGACTATAAGATAGGCATGTGCTTTGTTATTCGTCTTGTGCATAATAAACGCGTTTGACAAATGGGCATTTCTTGTGTTGTGGGATTAGTGGGTGAACGGGATTAGCCTTGGACAGGCTTAACTCAGGGATGAATCGAGACAATCGATGTGCGTTTGTGCAACGTGGTGATAAAACGTGGTCAATGTTGGACTGATGACCTCAAAAATGTGAATATTGGCCAGAAGTTTGCCCCCTGCCACTTGTTGACCTGAAATGACTTAACGCAATCATTTCCTGCCTCTCTCTACACCACCCGCTACAATAAATTATACCTCTATTCACTCGAAACAGATTCACGGGACAATAATGGTATCTAGGTTTTATATGACCAAACACGTGTGATAATGATTAGAACGCATGTGCGTTCATTACTGGACATCTGTTCACTTAGACGATAATTGTGAAAAGCCAATTCAATTGGGTTAAATGCTCAAAAACCATAATCCACTAATTGGTTGACTACGGATTGTTTACAGTTTGTCAAGGATGCACTGTGAAACATGTTGTTACGGGAATCTATGAGGAAATATGTAGCAATTTCAAGATATGTAGATTCTGAACTTACTGCCCTACCTAATGAGTGCATACAGCATGCAAACGGTCGTGGGTTATGAGTGAAATGGAAATGTATGTTAATAGGAGTTTATATGGAACAATTTATCCAGCTAAATTACACATCGATTACTCAACCAATTGCCCCAAGAGATTAAATAGAATTATAACCCATTTGTACGTAGGACAGTGAGATATTTAACATCATCATTGAACATTTATGGTTAACAAAAGATGTAATTTTACGATAACCACAGTCGGAATATAGTTATGAAATTATGTAAATGCCCTCTTGAGCTAAATTAGGCAGAGATATAGAAGCTTAATAGGTGTGGGGTAATCTCAAGTTTACCTTCCTATAGTTATCAAGTTTTGATTTAACTAATGCTAATGTAGTGAATTTTATCCGATTGGCAGGTAGGGAATTTGAAACAAAATACTCACACTAAAGTAGTGTTTCTCACATTGCTCGTACTTGCCGGCTGATTGCCATCAAATGGTGGATATAGTAATATTAGGTGCAGTGAACCTTGAAATAATGGAATAGGGTTAAACAAAGTAATGATTTCATGCCACTGTTAAATAGGGTTCGTACGACGAACCACGATGTTCAAACACAGAATCCTGGTCAAGCAATCAAGGCGCCCATGGATGACCAGAGTAATGTTTTGCTCACACTCTTAATAAAAAATGCTTGAGTATTTCTGTTTACAGTGTGAGATATTCCACTTGCAGCCGTGATTTTTCTTGCAGTTTGAAATTTGAATGGATTTAAGATTCACGAATTTTTGACTACAAGAAGCACATAGCTTCACCATCACCATGGTACAGTAAATACTCATTCATTTAAAAAGAATAACACATAAACATGTAACGTCATGTATAGTTCAGTTGAATACTTACATTGAATCAATACACAGGTGTCGTCAAATAGTTATGCAAAATATTGGTGTTCAAATTTTGAATGAAAGTTTGAAAGCTGGGAGCGGTAACAATAATTTCGGGAGGGCGTTCCATAGGAAACAGACTTGTACAGAATTAAGAATATCGGCGACAGCTAATAAGGGAATGGGGAATTTTTGTTGTTGATGAGTGGCTGCGTGTATGTTGTGACTTACGATATTTGAATGAATAATTTAAAGGATGATGTGGGGTATTTAATATTTGGTATTTTAATATCACATCACTCCGAAGGCTTTTTTGAAGGGGGTAGGGAGTCTGAGTTTTGTAATGGTTACTCGTACGTTAGTTTTCGGCAGCCATATACGAGTTTGGTTGTACGATTGTATGTTTTGTGAAGCAATAGTATGTCCTACTTAACCAGGGAGTCCAAGCTTGCGACGCATTCTCCATGGTTAGCATTAGGTAGTCTCTCGTGATTGTGCGCAACGATCCAGATGAGTAGGTTCTGAAAATCTATAGCAGCAATCCCAAAAGCTTCGAAGCACACATGTATATTACCTCACTATACACGCTGTTCTTTAGGTTGCCGCATACCCAGACTCCAAAAACACTTTCCGACTCGGTCCATCTCCACATCTTCTGCCTAAAGTGATATTGGTACTGGCTAGGCTTACCAATTTGCAACACATTGCAGTGTTGGAAATTGAGTGGTAGCTTGTTCCACAGCGACTATTCATTGAGATCATCGAAATCACTTTGCAGTTGTACACAATCCGCACTTGATTTTATCCGCGTCCAAAATATAATATCACCAGCAAGGAGAATCAAAATGCATGAAAGCTTATATTGTAGGTCGTTGATGTAAACCAAGCAAAGTACTGGCGTGGATGCTAGCTCCTTCGTCAACCGCTTAAGTGCAGTCATTTGAAACGTTCAACATGTTTGTCAAGCATGAGACAGATTTACGAAAAACGGGCTTTGTGATTCCAAATGACGAACTATTTTTCCGTCACTATACACTCTAGAACTTTGGATATCGCAGGAAGTAAGGTGAGAGGACTGTAGTTTATATGCTTCCGTGTACCGTCTTGAAGACAGTGATCCGCATTTTGTTACTAAGAACAGTGAGCACCTTCCTCATGTTGATGTATATTTAGGGACGGTTAGACTTCCGTTGGAACAGATAGACACACAATCCGCGCATGACCATACGGTATTCATCCGTTGGTTTTACGAGTGCTCTCAGATGGCTTGTTATATCCGCTGTCTAGGTTGTTCAAATATCTGAAATATTAGTGGTGATACCACAGTAATGAAAACAAGGTAGAATAAAACCAATGTTTAAGGTGATGACCCTATCTGTCCTGCAAATTATAGGCTTGTGACACTGACTTCTGTGATATGAAAACTTTTAAGGGAGTCGATAAATGTCGAAACAGAGAAATTTCTTTCACAGTGTTAGCGTTGATCTAAAAAAACAAAGAATTCACCAAAAATCGCTCACGTGTTAATTACTTGATCCTGTCGCCAGAAAGCTGGTGTGCTTTGACGGATTCTGATCAGGCGGTTAATGTTGTTTTATTGACTTCAGCAATGCATTCGACCATATGCCAAACCACCAATTGCTCGTCAAGCTTGAAGGTATAGGCATTCAAGGGAGTCTTTTTAATTGGATCGAGGCATTCATTTTAGGTTGGTCAAACGTGTAGTGCTTAAAGGCGTTTTGTCTTCAGAGTTGACTGCTAACTCGGGTGTGCAACAGGGATCTGTTTTCGGCCAGTTGTTATTCGAGATTTTCGTGAGCAACCTTCCAGACGCGGTATCCATCGATTGCCTTCCATTCTCGGAGGATCTGAACCTGTGGGTTTCTGTCAGTTTTCGTGATGGCTAGGAGCGACTACAACGACCAGTTGATGATTTAGTCAATTGGACAAATCGCTCGTCATTATCTAGAAATGAAGACAAGTCAGTCGTCATACGCATAGACTCTGGTGATACAGCTGGGTAATGCTTTATGAAAAGTAAGCCTAACACATCGGTGATAGTCGAAAACAATTTAGGGATTTTGGTTATGGATTCCTCGAAGTAGAAGGCAGACACGTTGTAGCGGAAAAAATACCATGTAGAATCAAAATAGACAATGAAACTCACGGACGTGAAGAAGTATATCAACTACACACAAAATAATCGCTCAGAAAAATCAAGAAGGACAACGAGTGATGAGAAAAAGGTCGGAGACAGCTGAAAAGAAAAATAAAAAAAAAAAAAAAAAAAAAAGGAGCTCGACTCCGTTAGAACAGTCAACACAGAACAGTCAGCACAGAACACTCAGCACAGAACAGTCGACTAGCGCAACGAGGCAGAACGAACGACGCACGGTTGGACGGAAAAGTATATATTCAAATTTTAAGCGGTTGCAGTTTAGTAAACAACGATACAAAATGTATGAAAATGTGAAACGCTACAGAGCTCCCCCTAGAGCGTTGGTCGGATCGACCAACGATCGAAAAATCAGGGAATAAACTCTGCTAACCGGGCGGGGAAAGAGACACAGCGCCCAGAACGCGTGCGAGAAACTGTAGGTTGAGTATTGTCGGTTGGTTGGGAGAAGGAAACAGGGTCCTCGGTCATTGGCTGGGTCGGAGGGGTTGACGGGAATACCACATTAGAGTCATTCGAAGAGGGTTGACCGTATGAGGAATCGATATAGGCTGGCTTTAACCTGTCGATGCTGACGGAGTCTCGTGTTCCGTTTTTGTCCAGGACAAAATATTTTGGCTTGCGCACCAAAACTTTGAAGGGACCGTCGTAGGGCGGCTGTAGGGGCTTCCGCACGGCGTCGACACGAACAAAAACGTAGGGGCAGGTTGAGAGGTCGGGATGAACTTGGGCGGGACGGTTGTTGGGGCGCGTTGGGACGGGACGAACAGACCTGAATTGCTCCTTCAATCTCGCGGCGTATGAGGAAACATCGAGCTCACCGGTGTGGCGGGAGTCAAGAATCATCTCGCCAGGCAGTCGTAGTGCGGTACCAAAAACAAGTTCCGAGGGAAAACATCCGGCATCCTCCTTGACCGTGTTCCTGATTGCCAACAGAATGATGGGTAGCCGTTCAGACCAATGCACACTGGACGAGGAAGTGGTGATGGAAGCTTTCAATTGACCGTGGAACCGTTCGACTAATCCATTTGCCGCGGGGTGGTATGCCGTCGTACACATATGTGTTGATCCGATCATTCGGCTAACATCCCGAAACAATGCAGAGGTGAATTGAGATCCTCTGTCTGTGGTGATAGTAGCCGGAACGCCAAAGATAGATATACATGAATGAACAAACGTCTAAGCAACAGTCTCTGATGAAATATCACACATAGGCGTGGCAACAGGCCAACGCGTGAATCGATCCACACACGTCAAAATGTAGGTGTAACCCTTGGATGGCGGTAAAGGACCTACAATGTCCAGGTGCACATGTTTGAAACGCGCGTCAGGTTGGGGGAATGTGGCAAGGGCAGCACGGGTGTGCTTATGAATCTTGCTCTTTTGACACGTAACACATTGGCGGATATCTTTCCGTACGTTGTGCCATACGAAACGTTCGGTAATAAGACGTACCGTTGAGCGTATGCTCGGATGGGATAATCCATGAAAGTGATCAAGAATAATCCCGCGGTGAGATT
>JACCGJ010008576.1:0-12776 GCA_013407085.1 Atriophallophorus winterbourni | reverse complement strand
TTATATGAAAGCTTATCCGAACTGGTGGTAATGGATCGTGTGAAAGAACGTTGGATGCCTTCTAAAGCACAACTATCAGACCGAGTAATGTTACTTGATATAATGTTGCAGTAATGTAATAAAGGTAGTGTATGTAACTTGTAAAGTTCTAGCTTGCACTGGGGCAGAGAGATGAATCTATGATGTAAACCTATATTCTTTTTTGTTTTAGATATCAAGTAGCAAATTCGTTCATGAAATGTAAGTGATCCAGAATATCGATAACCTAAATCACGTACACATTGTGCTGGTTGTAGTGGAGTATTATTTAGGAAGATCGAATCTTTTGGTATGTTAGAGTTGAAATTTATGAAAGTAGATTTATTGGTGGGAAATTCAAGACGGTTCCGAATACTCCATTGAAGTAGAGCATCCAGGTCTTGGTTCAATTTTGATATAAAGTCGTTATTCTGGTTAGATGGAAAGGCTATGGTGACTTTTATATCATCTGCAAACAAAAAGATCTTACAGTGTGTTATGACACATATGCAATTGATTTGATTCAGGAAACAGACGACTTAGATCATAGTGTTCAAATCAGGTGGGATATTATAAGAGGCCACCGATACAACAACAAAAAACTTTTTTCTGCGTTATAACGCAAGAAACCCTTTGGTGAAGTGCGTCTATTTCAAGGTAATTCAAGGTTTTCAATGGTCTAAAAAGCAACAAGCTTAACAACAACCATAGGATGGTAAAAATTGAAATTTAAGTATTTAATTTATGTGTATATATGTGGGGCTATATGATGGCGTGACATTAGCTGTAGGGCTTAAACATTCTCCATAACTCACGCATTTAGACTGCAGAACATACATATCAGAAATTCAGCATTTGCGCTTCCAGGGAAAGTTGAAATTGACTTCAAATCCAGATTTACCAAAATATAAAGTTGAAATTTGAAAGATTTCGATGTCTCTGTTTAATCCAAACGATCTTCAAAAGAAAAAACAGGTATCTTAGCCGTGGATGACGCAGCATGCCTTTGACCTTCAATCTTCATTCCCTTATACAAAGTAGTCGTGCGGCCTCACTTGGAATACTGCGTTCAATCCCGGGCAACGTACTTAAAAAAGGATATAGCATGTCTCGAAAGGGTCCAGCGCCTTGCGACTAGGTTGGTTGAGGGTCAGGCAGGTAAAACTTATGAGGCTAGACTCAAGGACCTCGGTTTGTTCTCACTAAAGGGACAGCGGCTGCGAGGTGACCTAATGGAAGCCTTCGAGATTCTAAAGGGTCTTACGGGTGATAATAATACTAAAATCCTTGAACTTGCCCCTAAAGCAGCTACAAGGGGTCATTCTATGAAACTTCTTAAAAGTAGGCCCAGGTTGCTGGCACGTGAGCACTTGTTCAGCAATCGTGTGGTCAACTTTTGGAACAAGCTCCCAGATTGTATAGTAAGCCTCCCAAATGTGTTGAGCTTTAAAAGGGAATTAGACGTTAAATGGTCTATTATATTTCCGCACATTGTCTAATAAAAAAACTTTAAAAAAACAAAAAATCGTATTTTTACCTTTTTATCTTATCTGTCTAGGCCTGGACAACCTGACAGTAAATTAGCCCACATGCAGTCTATGACTGTGTTTTACTTTACCTCGACAAGGCTAGTGATCTCATACACCACACATTGTTCACGCATATTATTGCATTGTTTCCTGAATAGCTAACCTCTCACCGTGCTGGTGAAGAGAAACCCTACCTTAGTTTCCAGATGTTCGGAAACAAGAACGTGTGAAAAGTACGAACTGTATACTCAATATCGAAGTGCCGGGTGCTCAATTGCATACCGTCAAAGGAAATCTGGGCGCGTGATTGGCTTTTAGCCACTTTCAGCCCTGTGCAACTTGAACTCGAACTTGAACTTGACTGCACAAGAAAAAGTCGATGGTTTGCATACATTCTTTTGCAGTATTTTTTGGCGGTTTAGAATTTACGAGTGCAGCCCGTATCTGCTTAGCTCCGTATAGGTTAATCTGGAAATGGTCACCACAGTTCTGTTACACACTCAGCCATCCTGGATATTTTTTAAAGCTAATTTGGACAAATACTTGAGAGAAAACCTAAATTTTGATAGGATTTACACTACATGAGTTACCCAGTTCTTGTATTTTATTGTATATACCTCTTAACTCCATCCTATGGTTATTGTAGGGCTAAATGCTTTTTAGACCATTACAACTTTGAATCACTTTGAATCAATTTGAAACCGCTCGCGAATATAATTAGCTATGCAATAATCAATCACTTTGTTGCTACCTTAATCCAGGGTATATTACCAGATGATTGGATACGAGCGGCGGTATTAGCCAAACACAAAAAGGGTCCCAGTTCGGATATACGCACCTTAGACCATTAAGTCTGACTAGCATTTATTGCAAGTGTTTGAAAAACATCATTCAGCGCCAAATATGTAATATGTAATATGTAATATGTATGGTAGCAAATTCCTTACTATGCGATGCCTAGTAAGGATTCTGGAAACTAAGTTCCTGCATAACATATCTTCTGAGATATCTCGATGATGTGACATTACGGTTCGATGATGGGAGAGTAGTGGTAGTATGCTACCTTGATTATCAAAGGCTTGGGACTCAGTGAACCACAAATACATTCTGCACAAGTTAAGGAAGTGTGGCATCACAGTTAAACTACATTAACCGTTTGACCGCTTCTAAACCAATCGTATTAATCATGTTAGAATTGTAGTTGTGTGCTTGGAGGAATCAGTAATACTCAGTAAAGTTCCTCAATGCTCAGTGCTTGGTACACTATTTTTACTTATTTATGTAAACGACCTGGCATCTTGCCCGAGTTTACGTTGCTTCCTGTTTGCTAATGAAGTTAAGATCCTAAAAAACGAGATGCGCTGATCTCTAGTTTAGAAAAAAGTAATTGAGTGTACAAACACATGGGACTTGCCACTGAACTTGGGGAAGAGCTGAGTTCTGACAACTGATTTGGTGACAACACAACTAGAAGTCAGCAAATGAAGGATCGCGGTATTACTGTAACAGTAGATTTTATGTGTTTTACCCAATGTGCTGAAACAAAGGTGTGAACCAGGAAGTTTGTACGTGCGCATATTTTCAGCAATCGTATGATTAACCATTGATATAAGCTCCCACAATGTTAAATAAACCTACCTAACGTGCTAAGATTTAAGAAGGAATTAGCCTTTAAATGCATTACCCTATTTTTAAACTAAAATAACCAGAAAACAACAAAAACACAAACATTTACTTTTATTTTTCATTTTCTTTCTCATATCTGTCTAAGCCCTGGCAACCTGACAGCATTTTAGCCCACATGCAGTTTGTGACTGTGCGGCAGGCGAGCGATTTCATACATCATACATTGTTCAGGTATATCATTGCATGATATTTGAATCCATGACATCTCAGGATTTTGGCAAAGAGAACTTCTTCATCTTCTGAATCGAAAGCAGAAGGGATAAAATCCCGTTTAAGCTCCATCACAGCAATAAACATGGGTGACTTCTGCTGACAAGGCAAGCTCTGAGAGTAGAAGAACACCACTATATTACTCCGGGGATCAGGTCCATTCGTCTCAACAAATGCTGATCCAACGCACTAATGATTCTCCTCACCTATTAGTGAGGGGAGTTTTTCTGTTGCATTCCAGATTACTTTCATACCAGAAGATATTTGTGAAGATATTGTTTGAAGTGGTAGACGCTCTTCTGTGGCATACCACCGAAAGAAATCTGGACGCTCAATTGGCTCGTTCGCAACATACAGTCCTGTGCAAACTGAACTGAACTGAATAGCTATTCTGAGCGCTTACAGTAGAGAGATCCAAGTGTTCACCACTCGCGTGGACAGCGTGCTCGCATTTATCAGATCAAGCTTTTTAGGCATCTGCAACTTAAGTTCATGTTCACGAGTCTTCGACTCACCGATTAATCGGAAGTACCGGAGAAACTCGTCTCAATATTGACCGAGGAGAATACGGCGTGCCTGGAGCAGGTCAAATCTTTCCCTTCAAATTTCTAGGGTGTAAAGCTTCAATGCGCTCCTTCTATCCTCGTACACGATTTGGCGCATTTCAAAAACCATCTTAGTGCCCCTCCTGTCTACCCTATCTAGGAGTTGCATTCGCCTTTAGACTGAGGGAATGCAACAGGTAGCCCATATTCCAACAGAGGACGAACATACGCAAAAAAAGTGTCTGGAACACCTGCGGGGTAATGGTTGCAAATGAACGCCGAATCGCGCAGATCATCCTGGTAGCACTGCTTATTCTCCGACCAGTGTCAGCCTTCGAATTCAAGGAATACATAACCACCTTATATTCCAGATATCCTGGAACATGACGGTGTGAATTGTGCGAACTGTTTACTGAATATTTAAAAGTCGGTTGCTCAACCGCATACGGTCGAAGGAAATCTCGGCGTGTAATTGGATTTAGCCACATTCAGCCATGTGCAACTTGAACTTGAACTAACTTACTTTCCTGATATAGCGAAACAATAGAGTAGTTGGGCATCCAGAACCAACCTGATTAATAAAATAGAATCGAAAATGAATAAAATGTATTCAAAGATTTTTTGACGCTGTTAAATTGAAGCAATTGCTCTGATTTGTAAATTTTGTGTTTAACCACTTTTTGACCTAATGTTAGCCACGAAAGTTTCACTGTTGCATTCGGCGGGAGGTTGAATTTATTTTGCGCTATTAATCACACGGATTTTATAATTTATTTGGTGTGAAACAGCGTCATCAGAAAATGGCGTCAAGTATATTTAAAATATGTCACACAATAAAATTATATCTGAACGATGCGATCCATCTACAAAATTCTTGCTGTGATGGAAATTTCACCACTCACAATATCTGCGTTAAAATTTTAGTTTTAAATGCCGTAATTTTTGTGATGATGGTTTTCGGGTACTTTTGTTCATTGTTAGCCTTATATATTTAAAGCTGTTTTGCGGTGTATCAACCCGGTTTCAAATGTAAATAATCTAAAATGACCACAGGTCAGCTTTAAATTTCGTTCTTTGAGAACGAACTAGATATTCGTGTCTTAAATTAGCGCTCTACATATTCTAATGCTGTTCATTTTAGAAATTGCTTTTTGACAACGAAAATTCAATTTTCAAGCACCATCGTTCTGTTTTTAAATGGGATCGAAAGCAGGTGATAAAATCCAGTTGAAGCTTCTTCACAAGTTATATGGGTGACTTCTGCTGGCAAGACAAACCCAGAGATTAGAGGACCACCACTACATCACTCATGTGGTCAAGTCCATCCGCCTCAACAAATTCTGAACCAACGCGCTCTTGAATAACTGTTCTGATTTTAGGTACAGGAGCTCATTCGGCAGGGATTTCCAAGTGTTCACCAACCGCGTGGCTAGCTTGCCCGCATTAATCATGTTAAGCCTACTAGGCGACGCTAAAATGAATAAACGTTCCGTCCAAACTTCAAGATTAACGTTGAAATTTAATAAAATCTGTACGTATTCACAAGTACATCACAGATTGGAATATGTATTTAAGTATTTTAGATGCTACTTTTCCTTTGTTGCGCAGACGCTTTTCTGTTTATCCTGTTTGATGGTACTGAGTCACAATTCACTGGTGCTTCGATGCTTAACATTCCGTCAATGGTGAGGACGTTCTTCACGTATGTAAACAGCACAATCTATTTATTAGTAACACTTAATTTAGGCATAAAATGCTGCGTTGTGAAACTTGGCGTCTGCCTAACGATGATTAGCCATGGACATAAATTGACCATCTCACCATCAGCGCTAGATTGAGAGTCTGCATTGATGTCTGTCGCTCATTCTGGAACACTTGCATAGAGTTTGACCACACTTTCGATCGATATTTACATTAAAATTCTCTGGTCCAGACACCGACTTTTCTAATTCCATACGCTTGCAGAAGATCTTGGAGGCCATAATTTAGTAAGCCTTTCATGATGGCTAATGAAATCATCATTCTAATGTCTGATCCAGGCAAAGTGCCGCTCAGTTAGAGACTGCACGTGAGCTAAGATAATGTCAGGTTGCCCAGGCCTAGGCATATAGTAGAAAGCAAATAGTAATAGACGATAATGCACATAAGTGAGATGCGATCACTTCCGTACTTCACGATTCATCATCATCAAAGACAGCATTACACCGGTAGCACGTACCGCATTCTTAACTGCCATACAACCATTAAAAATAAAATCCTAAAATATGGGGAAGAGTGGGACTTACATTGCTAAGGCTTCTATTGAAGAGTAAGCACAAACAAACTGGGAAGAGATGCCTACACCTCGAATGGAACATACATTCAAACAAGTTTCGTGAACGAGTAGAGTGACATCAACACGGCAGCTTCTTTGCGGCTTTCACTGTCATGCATCATAACAAGCTTTTCTCGTCACTCCGCTTGACAACATACAAGGTTAAGCAAACACTCCAAGAATATGCTTAGTGCAAGACCGCCATTGAACACGGTTTCGGGACATATGCTGAAGCGTAACTAACCATTGCGATATCTGATCGCGGGGAATCCAGCCTGGAAGACGCGCTGCGCCTACCGTGGAAAGTTTACTAGTAAGGGTTTTTGACTGCCTATGCAATGTGACGGTTTGGCCCAGACAATAACGAATGTCACTTTTTTGGATCGAAGCGAAGTGCGAAGCGAATTTTCGAAAAGCCCTAACTGCCCTTCGCAATGGCGAATAGTATCAAAGCGAATATCCGAAGTGCACTTCGCCATAACGAATATTAGCGAATAATATTCGCTCAATTTCGATGTCCCCCAAAAACTTCGTTTTCGACAAAAAACCTTGCTATAAATTGCTATTATTCGCTAATATTCGTTTAAATTCGCTATTCTTCGCTGAAATAAAACGAATTCCGAAATAAATTATTCTTTTGACCATGAAAGAACTTTTATTTGACAAGGGAGGAGTTTTTCATGAGCTTTGGAATTGGAAATATACAAAACCTTGTTCTCTCAAAGGAAATTAGGCTCCTCCTCTGAGTCGATCTCTGAGACCGGGGTTCTGGACCTGGACCTGGTGCCGGAACTTGTCCGGCTGCCTCCAGTCAGAGGGGAGTAGGCCCCCGCCGTGAGCTCCTGGGTGTCGACAAACTCGACATCCTCAAGGTTGGCCTCAGGGTCATCCTGGTCTTTGAGCTGCTGCTGACTCTGAGTGCTGGTACCTTCGCCATTGGTGAACTCCTGGATGCGGAGCTTCATCCTCTTCATGTAGGGGAGCACTTTATCGTAATTGTCATGAATGTAGACGAGCTCCTGGACCCTCTCGTTGTTCAGAAGGCTTCGGGTGGGCTTGGTCACGAGTCTAGCTTCCGAGAAGACCCTCTCTGATGAGGCCGAGGTAGCCGGGATGGCGTAGACCATCCTAAAAGAAAATGAGACAGGTTGAGTATTTTGTATTACGTTCCAGGGGTGCAAAAGTTAAACTACTATTTCAAAGTATAAAAATACTATATCAAAGTATAGCAATACTACATCTAAGAATAGAAAATAATATATCGAAGTATAGCGAATAATATCGAAGTATGGCGAAGTTTAGCGAATATTATAAAGAAGTATGGCGAATAACGAGAATGAATTATAATCCAACGGAAAATAAGTGACCTTTAACTTTGAAACAACTTACTGGGCGACTTTGGCGAGTAGAGGGAGCTTCTTGGCCTTCATCTTCCAGTACTGGAGCACGTCGATGTCCTCCTTTTCCAGGGGAGACGCCATCCACTCATTCATCTCATTCAAAAAAGTACAACCCTTTGTCTACTGACCGTAACTCTAGTTACCACCTCAAATGTTAGCTTATAGCAATTAAACAAGCAGTCGGTTGCTAAGTAGCTTACGTCGGTACCTTCAGTCACCATCGGAGTGCACTTGTCTGGCCTTTGTCTATCAACAAGTGTCAACATCAAAAAGAATTCCCGTAGACAAAGGGTTAAAATATTAAAGTACAAAAATGAACACTCTTCGCTTTTAGCGAAGACTTCGCTAATATTCGTTTACGGCGAAGTTGAACTTGCACTTCGTTTTATGCGAAGCGAAGTATAACTAATCTTTAGCGAAGTTTATTTTTGCCCTTCGCCATGGCGAAAGCGAAGCGAATATTCAACAATATTCGCTTCGCAACTTCGCTTCGCTTTAAATCCCAAAGCGAAGTATTCGTTATTGTCTGGTTTGGCCAACCCGAGATTTACGCCAATTAGGATGTGGCGTCGCAAAAAGTATCCGTTTCGACAGTCGCTGGTCCGGCATCCGTAAAATGTGACCCAACCAGCGTAACATATGCAGGTTGGTCTGCTTCTCTATATCAACATTACTACCGAACAACTTATTTCGGAGAGTATCGTTGTGTATGCGATTATTTCAGATAACTCCTAGAATGCGGCCGAGTAATCGGCTGTCAAATACTTGGAGACGCTGAATATGCTCTTTATATAAGGCACAAGCTTCACACACACATTAATACAACCCGAACTGTCGCTTTGAAGATTCTACCTTTGAATAACAGAGACACCTTGATGTGCAATCACGCACGGATGTGAAATCTGCGTCTGGGTACCCATGACTGCATGTCAGCCCGGTGTACTTGTGTGCGACTATCTCCTCCTGGAGGATGAGTTAGCTTCAATGAAGGTTCTTGGGGATTTGGGTACAAAGCGGTGTCCCCAGCACCACTCGGCAGACCACCTCTTTCTGGTAACTCCCGGCTGCCTTGCAGGTCGTACTTGGTTGTGCAAAGGCTAGAGAAGCTGACTCGAACAAACGCTCAGTTGGAGACTGCACGTGAGCTAAGATAGTGTCAGGTTGCCCAAGCTTAGGCAGATAGTAGAAAGCAAATAGTAATAGACGATAATGCACATTAGATGCGATCACTACCGTGCTTCACGATTCCGCCTTGTCGGCATGTTGCATTACCTACTTGGGTGATGAAACGCATTGTTTTCTAGCTCATTGCTAAAAGTTGTCTCACTAAAATACTTGAACATATTGCGGGTAGTTTATTCCTGTAGTTCCGGACGCGTTTTGTTGTAACTCGCCTGTCAGCCAGCTTTTCCACGAATAATGGTGTTCGACAAGGGTACGGAATTTCCCCATGTTTCGTAAATGCCCACGCTGGGCATTCGGATTGGCTGTGATACAATTTTTGCCTCAGATTATGCTACTTTAGCGTAATTATGCATTATCGTACTATGCTTTGGAATGCGTTTTGCACCTTCCAAGTCAAAAGTTCTGTTGCATGTTATAGGTCTAGCAGAACCTGCGCTAAACAACAATCTGGAACTATCGATGTAAAATGTTTTCTATTTGGGTAGTTGCATTACTAGTGACCCTTGTTTTTATTAGTTGATTTCTGTTTGCATGTTCAGAGCGACGGTTGCGTTTTGTAAATTGGTTCATCTGTGGCATCATAGAAGCTCATCTCTTAAGCTCAGGTGCCGGCAACAGTTCGCGCTGTTTCGCCGTATTAATGTGAAGCGTGGGTACTGAGAAGAGAAAAAATAACACGTTTGCATGTTTACAAAAATCGCTGTCTCCGCACTATCGTTTTAGTTGAGTGGCATCATCGGACACGTTACGCAAATATCCCTAGCACAATCGAAAAACATGCATAGACCTTGCTGGCTAGGTCACGAGTGGTGTATGGAAACCCATCCTCTTTTTAACGCGGTTTTCTTCTCCACTTATAACTCCGAACAAAGTCGTTGTAATGATGGCCAGACAGTGAATTGTCTCAAGCAGATGAATGCCTTGACAGTTAAACTAAATACAGTTGGGGCGAACTGTTTCACTGGATTGCGGTCGAAGTAATCATGAATCACAGTGGCTTCTTACACAAAGATATGGCTGAAAATCGTATTTTCTAAAATGAAACCATTATCATCAAGGTTTCGATAGTTGACTTTATCTGGGGAACTGAAGACGCGAGTGCGTGCTTAACCTGGTATGTTGTCAGGTGGAGTGACGAAGAAAGCTTGCTATGATTTGTGCGATTGACAGCCCCAAGGAAGCTTTCGTGCTGATGCCGCTCTACCCGTCCACGGAACTTGATTAAATGCATGTTTGCATTTATGATGTAGACACCTCATTCTAGTTTGTTTGTGCTCACGTTTCTCTTTAAGTTTCGCCTTCCCCATTTTTGAAGATTTTTCTTTTTCATTGTTGTATGGCAGTTAATTATTCGGTACATGCCATCGGTGTAATGCTATCCCTGGTGATGTTGTTGATAATGATGAGAACAGAAAGCTGAGTTTCGTTTTTAGAGCCCTTTGTCTATTTTGTTTCTCATATCTGTCTATGTCTTGGCAACCTGACAGTATTTCAACCCGCTTGCAGTCTGTGACTGTGCGGCTCTTTGCCTGGAACAGGCTTGTACTTTCAAACATTCATACATATGTTTTCCCCGGTAGATATCAGAACAGTCACATTTGTCAGAATTTCGGTCTGCTTTTCAATATATCCATATTCCGTGGGCACCATGATGGTCATTTATGCCGTTGTAGTTCTATGGAGTCTAATTCGCTCCTATTGTTAATATTAACATTTTAGTTACACTGTACTATCGTTACTCATGTGAAAATTGAGCAACAGGCTTCAGGTATTTGATAATACCAACCTTTATCCATTGATTTTTATGTCTGGTACTGAACTGCATGCGGAAATATGCTTGAATCTCATTATTATTGTCTGTTTTTATATATATCTGTCTAGTCCTGTGAAGTATCTTGGCCCGCGTGCCGTCTATCACCGTGTGGCACATTGCATAGATCAGGCTTATAATTTCATACATAATATATTGACTTCCCAAATTACGGTACGCCGTTTACCCAGTTGCCAAATTACCCTCGTATATTTGACTTTCAGGTACTACCTTGTAGCATGCCGGGATCTGAAGGTTGCTCAACAACTTCTTCCACCCGGCGTTCGTCGACTAGCTCGAATGATGTTGCCTCCAGGTGTGAATACGAAGTGGAAGAGATAGTCGATGTGCGCTATTCCAGCGGCGAACCAGAATTTTTAATCAAGTGGAAAAACCATCCCACGTAATGATCCTCTTGCTATCAACCCCATTTCAGCAGATCTTTAAACACCTGGGAGCCATATTCCCATTTGAATTGTCCCGCGTTGCTGCAAAAGTTTTACTCCAGACCACGTCAACCTCTGCCTACATTTATTGACGTTGTATGTCGGTTTTTAACTGAGTAACTTGTTAATTTCATCAGCCTGAGGACGCACACTCGTACGGGTTTGGTCGTGGCCTCCCGCCAGACTCAATCAAAATGGTGACAAAGATGAACAACGAGTTGTATTTTTTGATCAAATGGTAATCGTGTCATTTCATATCACCGCTTCTGTAGGAAAGGAACCCAGATTTGTGATGTTGTGCCTGCCACACAAGCATACACCCGATGCCCGCAAGTGGTGATCAAATTTTACGAGAGCATACTCTATTTCTCTTGATTTTATGCCCTTTTTAATCAGAACTCAACTATGGATTATAACCATGAATGCTATTAAATGTGAGATATCCATCCTACTTTGTTTTTTTCACACTCAATTTATTTGAGAGAACGTATTGTAGCGGGATCTAGGCCTGATAGCGTCGCTGCTTTTCAAGTCCATTACGCTACCGACATCCATCTGGAGAACGGTAATTCGAAAATTGGCCACACTAAATCCCAGTGCCATTTCGTATATCTGTCTAGACCTGGGAAGCCGACAGTATTTAGCCCACGGGTAATCTCTCCTGGTGCAGCTCTTTGCCACATGATAGTATCACAGACTGATTGAGTATTTATGTTCAAAACCGAATTACAGTGGAATGTGTGCACTTTGATCTAATTCGTCGGGTTGTTTTGGTATCAGTCAGTTCTGATAGAGGCATCGCCACGTTCGGCTTTTGTACGTTTGGATTCAAACAAATTATACTGGGATTGCCTAGACTTAGTCGAGTAGATAGATCACTTCGTGGATCTTTGCATACTCGTTTCGATCCAGTCACCTCGCCCATTCGATCGTCGTTGCACATGATAGCCTCATACTTGGTTTTCCACACGTCGCAACCGTTTCTATGAGCTTTTTTTTACCGAATAATGAAATAAACAAATATTGAAATACAAGTTTGGTTTCAATTCAATCGAATGGTATTCATTGGTACTGTTACGAAGCATGGCGAATTAGTTTTGTTTCTTGCTCTATCTGTCCGCGTGGTTCTCGAATATTTGTGAGCGACC
Organism: Atriophallophorus winterbourni; assembly: GCA_013407085.1. Taxonomy (NCBI): domain Eukaryota; kingdom Metazoa; phylum Platyhelminthes; class Trematoda; order Plagiorchiida; family Microphallidae; genus Atriophallophorus; species Atriophallophorus winterbourni. Next base: position 485 of record JACCGJ010008576.1, on the reverse strand, counting down.
AATCTCGCTCCGTGGCTCAGCGTCTCGTGGCTTACTAGCAATTGTTCCAATGGCGTTTCTAAATGTTGTTCCATCGAGTGATGTGCAGGCATTGCGGCTGAGCTGCAATCGGTTTTCGAACGCTGTGGTTTGGGCATTTGGGATGGGTGTAGGGGTAGCGGGTTTGTGACGAAATACCGATGTTGGAGGGCCTGCGTGGGGTACAACGGAAATACTTAACTCGTTACAGTAATGAAAATGGCGTTAGTAAAGTGTATCAGAAGTCATTATAGGGTGTCTAAGGGACGATGACATAGAACTTTAATCGTACAGCATAAAATATACTTGTAGCTTCTTTCTGTTTAAATTCGCTTGTGCTAATTCTTGTAGAAATCGTGCGTCACTGTTCAACCGCTGGTGCATCAACATTTAATTAATTTAATTCTGCTCAGTGTATCAGAATTCTCTAACCCTAATTCTTTTATTGCATTCCATAAAAGGTGATT
>JACCGJ010008574.1:0-16971 GCA_013407085.1 Atriophallophorus winterbourni | reverse complement strand
CCCCTTTTTTCCTTTTTTCTTCTATCATGTACCCTTATCATGGTATACTTGTTGGCACATCGTCTGTAAAGACTTGTGTAATAATAATAATCTAAAACCTTTAGTGGATAAAGGATCCTCGATCCGGTAAAACCTTGATTACCACACGCGACCGGATTTAATTAACAACAGGATAGCCTGCTAGCATCATAATTATTTGCCAAGTAACCATGTCGAACATGCAAAGTAGGGAGCAATACGTCACCCGACAGGGTGGCCAGATGAACGTCTGGTAGGTGAGAGTCTTAGACCATAACCAGCAACTTTGCAAGGGTGCTGATTCTTTATATCGGGATCAATGGGGCTAGTTAGTGATACAATGAGCGGAGATGGTGGTTGAAAGCGTTTGATTGGCTCATTTGTTAAATGAGGGATAAAAGCAGCGAGTAGAGTGTTCACCTACATGTGTGTTTTCATTGGACCGTGTGATCAGCTGACGCCATTGGGTCGGTGCGAGTGAACTGGTGCCACCAGCATGGCCATGACCCAGCGAGTGAAGAAGCGTTTGTCTTCGATTGAAAGCGTTTCGTTCACCATTGAACACTTGTTCCAGACCCTGAACGGCATCTGTTTGTGATTTGTTTGGGTCCCGCTTACGCTTCCTAATTATGAGAGGAAGACGAACTTCGAATGCATGCTGAGATGTTATCATGAAAAATCGAAGAGATGGGCTCAAAGTTTGAGGAAAGAAAGAATTCTGTCCAGTCGTAGTTCTAAGCATAGTCAAAAATTCGTCCATTGATATGACTCTTCCTCATCTTGCGTAGATGTTGCTGGTTTTTGGCGATACGCAAAACGCAGTTTATCAATTATGGTCCTCAAACGGGTAGTGAAAGCTAATATTTCAACGTTGGTAGGATCAGTGTCCTAAAGTAAAAATCAAATCTAAAACGCTGGACAGCTCGTGCTTCTTCACAGATTGTTAACCTCTGGAAGATGAATCGTTTTGGAGAATGATGAAAATTTATTCGAAGAATGCGGGGCAGCACGCACATTTTTCTTGACAATAGGATCATTATGGATTCTCCTCAATACTGGGAAATAGTTTCCTTGTCCAATACCTGACGTAAAAGGTCAGCTAGAGTAATTAATAGAATATCGCAACCCTCAGTGAATAGAACCGGGGCTAGTCCATGAGGACCAGGTGCATTTTGAACTCGACTGACCATGGCTATCCGCAAACGGCTGCTGACCAGCTAAATTGCTCACGAAAATGTTCCACTCAATGAGACAAGCAGTGCTCTTCCTTAGTGATTAAAGCGCCATCATTCTGTAACTGGATGGCTGACTCCAATGGTTTTAGAACCTGTGAACCGAATTTGCTAGAACAGTCTTCGGACGTTACCCAAAGCCCTGGCTACTTTATTTTTTTCAACTTTTTACAGCTACTACACTACCTGCTACGCTTGAGATTATTTTTGACGCATCTTCTTTCCGCATTATATCGAAGGGTAGTCTGGGAGACTCAGTGGGACCTTCTGCTAGAAGTGGAACTGCCACATACCTATTCCGCGGCATCGTGCAATAAGGTAGCAATCGCATTCCAATTCTGTGTGATATTGTCGGACACTGCAGTTGAATTATCGGCATAAAATTGATTCAAACCCTAAAAATAATGCAAGCAATAAGCACAAAACGTGAAATCGCCGCTCGTATCAGATCATGCTCCACTTTCTCTTTATTTGCTCCATCGAAGCACAGATGAATACAGCTTCAGAGATCCTAAATCCAATAAGCTACGGAATTGGTATATGCGATGGGTACTATTATTATTACACAAGTCTTTACAGACGATGCGCCAACAAGTATACCATGGAGAGGGTACATGATGAAGTTGAAGCAGGTTCCATGGTTTTTGTTGAAGGCGACATACTACCAGGTTGCCAAGGCCCGAAGTAGGGGGTTAGCTTAGGGGACCCCACCCGGAGCCTTTGACTTAAAAGTCTTCCCGCAAGGCAGCGGTTTTTTCCCTTCGCCAGAGCCGGTGACCATTTTGAGGGTTCTCGCACCTCTCTTGAAGTGCCTCGGCGATTATTCGAGTACGCCTCTCTAGCCGTTGCACGACCAGGTGCAAACTGTAAGGTAACAGGGATTTATCCTCAGGGTTCACTCCCGAAGCCTTTCCCGCAATCGGGTATGCAGCAAGGCAGCGGAGGTTTGGAATCAGGGTGGTGAAATGTAACGACTAATCAATCAACTCCCGCAGAATTCCTTCGTCCAAAAGCAAGATTTGTAAAAATAGACATAAAATGAAGAATCGCATCTAGGTGACCCGTTTCTATTCGCTCAATGCCTAAGTGAGATTTACAAGTTGAGGGCTCACTCTTAAACATAGGCCAACGACAAATTTAGAGCAATTCATGATTAGTTCCACATCCAAATATGGAGTAGAGTTCACTCGCGCTCATGACCTAACAGTCTATGTGCGGCACTGCCTGGATTAGATTTATGCTTTCATAACATAACATGGTGCTCCGGCAATTGCATGTGACGTCACATTGTTGTTTGTGATTACATTTCTATATTAAAAAAGAGCATTGAGGGGAAGAACGATTGGCTTAAATGTGATTGGAAGTGGTCACTTATACGAAGAAAGGATGCTGCACTTGTCTTAAATAATCTCGACGTGATTTTGAATCATATGTTGGTCATGCAGCATCATCTGAAATCAGTAAGATACTAGTGAAATTGATGTTGAACAATGTGTGTATCAATACATGTGTTTATATATGTGACCTCACCAATTGGTAACGATAACGCTGCCGAATGTTGCTTGACTTGAGATCCTTTCCATAAGAAACCAGTTGGAAATTACTTTAATCCTCATCATGCATACAGGCGTACTGAGTTCCACACAATTGGGAGGCATAGCGACCTAAAAAAAATAGTACAGGAAATTTGTATTCACCTTTTGATTTCGAATCTTGATACACACTACCACACCAATCGGCCACCTTAAACAATATAAACCAATAAAAATTACCCTTCCAAGACGAGCATCCTTTTCAAATGGCTGATATGGCATCCCTTCAAAAAATTTTGGTATAGTGACCGGCCCCCAACCAGTTGAGTTTTCATTTATTCTGATATTACCGAACTCGGGTGAATCCATTGCACCGGACAACATTTTAATTCTTAGTAAGCGCGCAAAATATGTATTAAATTTAAGGTCAGTATCAGTATCAATATCACAGGGCGATAGTCGACCAAGTTGAAACGAGTGCCCAGAATCTTTCGCGGGTGTGCTTGAAAACACCTACTACTACCAGGATTGATTCGTAAGTAACACAGCCGTGTGTAACTGTGAATGGAAGAGGGAGATGTCTCATCACCGAAAGGTGAGAGAGCTAATGCATGTTGCATGTCCAATCGAATGTAAAGACGATGGACAGCAGTTTAATTAAACAAATACGAAAAATTGAAAAAAAACGTTCTTTTGTGTTTCAAAATGATTTTCTGAATACTTTTTGTTCCTTATCTTATTTAGTCTTAAGGGTAATGCTCCGGAAAGAGCACCTGCCACCGTTCGTCCAGCCCATGTTTGAACGCAATTACTGAAGTTGCCAAGAATAGTTCTGTGGAAAGTGGGTTCCAAGCGTTCACTATACGGATGTTAAAGAAATGCGTTCTGGATTCGAGCCTGGTGTGTTGTTTACTTAGCTTAAGACGGTGCCTTCGTGTACCAACCAAAGGAGAGAACCGAAAGAAGTTCAAATTCAAGTTCAAGTTCAAGTTGCACAGGGCTGAAGGTGGCTAAAAGCCAATCACGCGCCCAGATTTCCTTCGACGGTATGCAGTTGAGCACCCGGCACTTGGATATCCAGTATACAGTTCGTAATTTTCACACGTTCTTGTTTCCAAATATCTGGAAAGTAAGGTAGGGTTTCTCTTCACCAGCACGGTGAGAGGTCAGCTATTCAGGAAACAATGCAATAATATGCGTGAACAATGTGTGGTGTATGACATCACTAGCCTAGTTGAGGTAAAGTGAAACACAGTCATAGACTGCATGTGGGCTAATTTACTGTCAGGTTGTCCAGGCCTAGACAGATATGATAAAAATGTAAAAATTCGTTTTTTTGTTTTTTTAAAGTTTTTTATTAGACAGTATGCGGAAATATGATGGACCATTTAACGTCTAATTCCCTTTTAAAGCTCAACACATTTGGGAGGCTTACTATACAATCTGGGAGCTTGTTCCAGAAGTTGACCACACGGTTGCTGAAAAAGTGCTCACGTGCCAGCAACCTGGGCCTACTCTTAAGAAGTTTCATGGAATTACCCCTCGTAGCTGCTTTAGGTGCAAGTTTAAGGATTTCAGTAATATTATCACCTGTAAGACCCTTTAGAATCTTGAAGGCTTCTATTAGGTCACCTCGCAGCCGCCGTCTCCTCAGTGAGAACAAACCGAGGTCCTTGAGTCTAGCCTCATAAGTTTTACCTGCCTGATCCTCAACCATCCTCGTCGCAAGGCGCTGGACCCTTTCGAGACATGCTATATCCTTTTTTAAGTACGGTGCCCAGGATTGAACGCAGTACTCCAAGTGAGGCCGCACGACTACTTTGTATAAGGGAATGAAGATTGAAGGTTTTCGGCAAGATAACGCTGAGCGAAGTCTGAACAATTCTCTGCGAGCCTTGTTTGCAGCTTTGGCACATTGAGTAGCCTATTTTAAATCGCCTGTTATAGTAATGCCAAGATCCTTCACTTTCTGAGCAGCCGCTATTCTGATAGTTCCTTCACCAACTTCTAGTTGGGTTGTCGCTAAATCAGTCGTCAAAAGACAGCTCTTCCCCAAGTTTAGTGGCAAGTCTTAGGTCTTTGTCCACTCGATTACTTTTCCGAAATCAGAGATGAGCGTATATCTACCTATGGTTCCTAGGATCTTAACATCATCAGCAAACAGGAAGCAGCGTGAACTCAAGTACGCTGCCAGGTCGTTTACAAAAATAAGAAAAAGTAATGGACCAAGCACCGAGCCTTGAGGCACTCCACTGAGAATAATAATAATGATAATATATTCTTGGACATCCAAGGCATGTAATACATGATCAGTTTATCAAAATTGGAACAGCAAAAGAAAATATAACGGTGCAAACGACCGAAGTGAGCGGGATTTTTAAACTTTTTTTCCGTTCAATAATGGGAACGAATATACAGCAAGTAAGAAAATTCTAATGTCTAATAACAATAAGGTTTCATTTTAATTTTGTCAGGATTTACGGATTGCAAGGATGGGAAAACATGGAGAACAGAATTGGAAGGTAATTATGGAAAAAGTGGAGTGAATTGTAATAAATTGTCATAAAAAATTGACAAATAAATTATATATGCATCAATTCATGTTTTTTTATGAAAAGATTGGTTGAGAAGATGGAAAAGGGAATATAAATCCATCAGCATAAGAAAATCAAAGAAATTGTGGGAGATGAGAGAGAATGTGATTAATAGCATGGGAGTGAGGTACGCTGTGTGCTCCAATACTCACGAAGAATTGTCGACGAATCGAACCAAAATGTGTTCACCGGCCGGGTTTTCGTAATCTGCAGGAGAGTGAATCGCAAATGGAACAAATCTCGGGCGGATAGATTTCGAGCCAGTTTCAGTGATGGTTCGGTATTCGAAGACACTGGAATATAATGAAAGATATTCTCTTCACCATCATGGTGAGAGGTCATTAAAGTAAAATAGTTCATCATTTAAAAAAATAAGAATGTACATTAAAAACATAATGATTTTCAGGGTTTTTTTATTTTTTTATTTTTTTGGTAGATTTTATTGTTTTGCAAGTTTGGATAAAAATGTGACATTTATAAGCCTCATATGAAATAAAAGACAGATATATACATAATGGTGTATAGAAAATGTCATGATAGGCAATGTGACAAATAGACAAATGTGATGCAAGTCCCAACCTATGACGAGACATGCATAGACCCTATGTAAGCTGACACTACAGCAGCGTTATAAATAGAAAATCAGAAAAATAATTTTTTTAGATGTTTCGAAATTTTTGTTAGAGAAACATTTGTTTACGATAGAAACCTGAATTGAAACAATGAGGATAACTATGTTTAAACAAAAGGGGGTAAGATAAGCCTAAAGAGATACAATAAGTAAACGTACATATAATACTAGTCCCAGGTTTTGATGTATGTATGATGTATGTATGGAAGCACAAGCCTGATCCAGGCAAAGTGCCGCACAGTCAGAGGCTGCACGTGGGCCTCCTGGCCCTTTGAGCTGCAGCAACACATTGGTCAGCCCACTTAAAGTTTGCGGAGACTACGATTCCTAGGTCCTTAGTAGACTTTACCCTACGGAACTCCGTGTGAGCTGAGGGCGTAGACACAATCATGTTGCCTGCTAGTGTAGAGAGCAAGTGACTCTTATCTAGGTTAAGAGGAAGGTCCCACTTACCCGCCCATGCTGTTACAGCTTCCACATCACTTATCAGATCGGAGTTATCCGACCTACCGACAATTTTAACGTCGTCAGCAAACATATAACAGGGTGAGCGCAGTTGGCTGGCAAGATCATCAATGAAGTTTCAAGGTCAACGTGAACGTTTGCTCCTTACGATATTTTGATATTGTTGTGGATATCGGATCTATTTCAAGATTATTACAAGAACTTTTATTCTATTTTCAACGGATTTGAACATGGTTACGACTCCTAAATCTGCAAAAGGAGATCATGCAGCACCGACTGCAAGGAAGCCTCAAGAGAATGGGGGCTCCGCTGCTCACTCTGGGGATTCTTGTCTGGTTTGTTCGAAACAGGTTGCCAATAAAGCTAGAGCTGTTCAATGTGAAATTTGTCTAATGTGGATACATATTCGATGTGGTTCAATGAAGCCGGAGATGTATCGTTGGCTTCAGAAGAATTCATGCGATATCATTCGCACGATATGTAAGATATGCCTTCCACCGACTGGTTTCAAGCTCGCAAGTACTCAGCTTCCAGTTGACACGGCTTCTGCTAAGTCCTCTGAAGGTATTGATGGGAGAATTGTAAATGGTGGCTCACCCTCGAAGAAGGATAACCGCCACACATCTTGTGTACAACAAGTCTGCGTGCAATCTGAAGATGTACGCACCTTTGCGGAAGTGGCTTCCTGGTCTTTACTCGGTTCCAAAGACGGAATTAGTTTTGCCGGCGAAACGAACGTTCTTGAGGCCAAAGGTTTCCAGGAACCATCTAAGCTAGATAAATCTATAAAGAAGAAACACCAGAGCTTTACGACTGTTGAGAATAGACAATTCTGCGTCATTCTTCACAATGCACCGGAGCAAACAGGTGCTTTGGCGATAGACAGGGTTAAACGGGAACGCGAGTTCTTAAATTCTGCTCTTGCCCCCCTTTTCGACGAAGGTGAAAAGGGTGAAACGGTACGCACAGCGTTTCGTCTAGGCCGCAGGCCAGCGCCAGGAGATCGCCCAAGACCGTTAAAGATTGTGTTAGACTCTGTTGAGCAAGTGACCTTACTGCTAAAGAGGGGTTACAGGTTAAAGGGTAGTGAACTTCGACTCCTGCGTGATCTTTCTACGGAAGATCGTGTGAAGATGCGAAAAGCTACTCAGGAAATTAGCGAGCGCAGAGCCGCAGGTGAAACTAACTTGCGCATTGTGGATTTTCGGGTTGTGAGGATGAGGCCCAAAGTTCGTTGGCAACCTCTGACGATATGCATTCGGAGGGATCTGGATCTTTAAAAGTGATATATTTTAATGTGAGGAGCTCGAGAAACAAACTGGATGAACTCTTTGATCGGATTAGATGGGACCCTCCAGCGATCATTGCGGTGACGGAAACCTGGCTCTCACCTGAGCAGGATGATCCCGAGCTGGCCATACTTGGATATAGACTCGTTCGCTCGGATCGAACAGACGCTAAAATCGGTGGTGGGGTTGCCTTATATTTCCAACAACATATTTCCGTCGCAGTGTTGGCTCGCTTCCAGCATTCTGCCGGTATGGCTGAGAGTATATGGTGCCGTATAAGGACTGCAGCTTCATTTGCCAGGATAGGTGTCGTTTATCGTTCTCCCAATACTCAGGAAGATACTGTGATATCACAGATATGTCAGTATGGTAGATCCTCAAACTGCTTGATTATGGGGGATTTCAATGCTCCTAGTATTGATTGGACTTCGCTAGATGAAGGTTCTGGGTCATTCGAGCGGGACTTATTGGACGCTGTGGTTGAGGTGGGCCTCGTGCAGCACGTTTCCCATCCGACCAGAGTAGGCCCTACTGGGTGTGAGTCCATTTTGGACTTGGTATTCACTCCCACGCAGTCCGATATTACTCAGCTTCGGACTGAAGCTCCATTAGGCTGCAGTGACCATGCCACCTTAAGTTTTATGTGGAAACGCAACCCTGGCTGGGTACCAGATCCAATTCCCAGAAGGAATTTTTGGAAGGCAGACGCGGGTAGGTTACGGGATGTTGCTTCATCTCTCGATTGGTCTTTCGATCAAGCAGCTGATGTTGAAGATTGTTGGCTGGTGATCCGTAATAACATTTTGACCGTTATTGAGGTGGATGTTCCGTTGTCCACACGTCGTCGTAAGGCGAAAGGTCCACCTTGGTTTGATAAGGAAATAAGGAAACTTTTGCGGCAACGTCAAAAGCTCTGGTCGATATTCCGAAGTCGGAAAAACGCCACTGACTATGACAACTATCGGCAAGCTAGAAACCTTTGTACGGCATTAAAGCGCAGGAAACGTATGTTGTACGAGCAGCGTTTGGTTGACGAGTCTACTTGTGCACCAAAACGGCTATTCGCATACATTCGACGCCGCACAAAGGCGTCGCCATATATTCCTAATTTGATAGATACTAATGGGGTAGACATTACTGAGGATGGTTTGAAAGCTGAAGCCATGGCTAAGCAGTATGCCTCCGTGTACTGTCTGGAAGACAGTGATCCTCCTTCTGTCTCTAATAACAGTGAGGTGCTGTCTGATCTTGATGTAGATGTAGAGACTGTTAGACACCTGTTGGAACAGTTAGACACAATCCGCGCCAGGACCAGACGGTATTCATCCGTTGGTTTTACGAGCACTATCAGAAGTGTTGTGCGTTCCGCTGGCCAGGTTGTTTACAAAATCTGTAACATTAGGGGTCTTGCCACAAGAATGGAAACAGGGTATTATTAAACCTATGTTTAAGAGTGGGGACCCCAGTAGTCCCGCTAATTACAGGCCGGTCACATTGACTTCTGTGATCGGTAAAATTTTAGAGAAGCTGATCAAAAGGAAATTAGAGCACTTTCTTTTGGAGTGTGGGCGTTGGTGTCCACAACATCATGGATTCACCAAAAAATCGCTCATGCGTAAGTAATCTGCGCCTAGTGCGAGAAAGTTGGTGTGCTTTGACCTACTTTGTGCGACTATCTCCTCCTGGAGGATGAGTCGGCTTCAGTGCTGACTGATTCTGGTCAAGAGGTCGATGTCATTTCTATCGACTTTAGTAAGGCGTTTGACCGCGTGCCCCACCGCCGATTGCTCGTCAAGCTGAAGGGTTTGGGTATTCAGGGTTGTCTACTTAAATCGATCGAGGCATGCATTTCAGGGCGGTCAAACCGTGTAGAGGTGAATGGAGGTTTGTCTTCAGAGATGATAGCAGGCTCCGGAGTGCCGCAGGGATCTGTCCTTGGCCCATTGCTATTCAAAGTTTTTGTGAATGATATTCTGGACGCGGTAGCGATCGATTGTCTTTTATTCGCGGATGATCTGAAACTGTGGGCCTCTGTCAGTTCCTGCGATGGCCACAAGCAACTGCAACAAGCAGTTGATGACTTAGTCAGTTGGACACATCGCTGGTCACTGCCTATCAATGATGACAAGACAGTGGTCATGCGCATAAACTCCGATGACACTGGTGGTGAATACTTTATTGGAGGTAAGCCTATTAGAGCGGTGACGGTCAAAAAAGACTTAGGGATTCTGGTTATGGATTCCTTGAAGTCGAAGGCTGACACTTGTCGGAGAATAGGCAGCGCTACCAGGATGCTCTGGGCGATTCGGCGTTCCTTTGCGTCCATTACCCCGCAAATGTTCCAGACACTTTTCTCTGTGTACATTCGTCCTCTGTTAAAATATGGGCTACCTGTTGCATTTCCTCAGTCCAAAGGCGAATGCGACTACTTGGAGAGAGTACAAAGGAGGGGCACTAAGATGGTTTGTGAAATGCGCCAACTCGCGTACGAGGATAGGAGGAGCTTGTAGCTTTTATTTCAACAATACACTATTGACTATTGATTGATTGACTATTGAGGAGTCTAACCATTTCTAAATCTACATCAGAAAAAGCTGTGTTCTGAGCAACATAGGAGAGATCACTACCTTTAAGACAGTACACGGAGGCATATTGATTAACCAGGGCTTTAGCTTTCAAGCCATCAGTGATGTCTACCACACTATTATACATCAGATTAGGTATTATTGCGATGTCTCTGTACGGCGGCGAACGTACACCAATAGGCGTTTTGGTGCACTAGACACGTCAACTAATCGCTGTTCGTACAAAAAACGTTTGCTGCGTTTTAAAACCATGCAGAGGTTGCTAGATTGCCTATATTTCTCTTCGTCGGTGGCGTTTTTCCGTCTTACGAATAGAGACCACAGCCTTTGACATTGCAGCGAAATTTCCAAAGCTGCTTATCAAACCGAGGGAGACCTTTCGCTTTAAGACAAAGCGTTCACAACGGAATAGACACCTCAATAACTATCCAGATATATTTTCGGATAACTATCCAACAATTTTAAGGAAGAATACCGTGACTACTCAATCTGATGATACGTTAGCAGTGTACTTAACTTTTAAACAGCAATTCAGAAGCTATTCAACTGAATAAAAAGCATACAACGGAAAATGACGCATGCATCTACGAATACTCGAAGTATTTCAACCACGTGGTCAAAATAAGCTAAATTTGGATGTTCGAAAACCCCGCAAATTTTATTATAAAGTTCAAGTTCAAGTTCAAGTTGCACAGGGCTGAAGGTGGCTAAAAGCCAATCACGCGCGCAGATTTCTTTCAAGGGTATGCGGTTGAGCACCCGGCACTTCGAATTTGAGTACATAGTTCGTACTTTTCACACGTCCTTGTTCCCGAATATGTGGAAAGTAAGGTAGGGTTTCTCTTCACCAGCACGGTGAGAGGTCAGCTATTCAGGAAACAATGCAATAATAAGCGTGAACAATGTGTGGTGTATGACATCACTAGCCTAGTCTAGGTAAAGTGAAACAAATTCATAGACGGCATGTTGGAAAATTTGCTGTTAAGTTGTCCGGGCATAGACAGATATGATAAAAATGTAAAAATACGTTTTTTGTTTTTTTAAAAGTTTTTATTAGAAAATGTGCGGAAATATGATATACCATTTAACGTCTAATTCCCTTTTAAAGCTCAAAACATTTGAGAGGCTTACTATACAATCTGGGAGCTTGTTCCAGAAGTTGACCACACAGTTGCTGAAAAAGTGCTCACGTGCCAGCAACCTGGGCCTACTCCTAAGAAGTTACATAGACTTACCCCTTGTAGCTGCTCTAGGGGCAAGTTTAAGGATTTCAGTAATATTATTATTATTATGAATGGTTTTCTCTTCCAGTTCAGTTCAGTTCAGCTTGCACAAGACGGTATGCGGCTAACGAGCCAATTGAGCGTCCACAATTTCTTCAGGTGGAAAGCTGCAGAGAAGCACAAATCACTGATAAAACGTTTTTTTTCTTTTTGTCTGTTTGAAATCTTCGACGATCATGACGCCAAGAGATTATCCGGAATGTATTTAGGGAGCACCGCGTTATAACTGATGCTGGAAAAAAACAGTGTCTCTTCACCAGCACGGTGAGAGGTCAACTGAAGTAGAATAGTGTATAAAAAAATCTAGCATTTACTTGATTTACGGGATAACGCTATAAGGTGAAATACCTAAGCTTGCATAGCAATTAGTGAAAGTATCAGGAAAAACTTACCCGAGTTGCGGTCCGAACCCTACTTAAAACTTGAGACGGAACTGCGGGCTATAAGTTCTTCTAGAAGAATGTTCCAGAAGTTTACCGCTTTAAGGATAAAATAATGTTTCCTGTAGTCTAGCCGACATAGCTTCTCAGCAATTTTAGGTGAATTTGATGAACGACAAATGGTCAAGCCCATGTGAGCCACATGTACATTCAAAAAGTGAGATTATATAATCGCAGTTTTTGTGTTGTTTTATTGTCTTGTTTTTCAAATATATTAAAATGCCTACAAAAATAAAAATGTAAAGCATTTTCATAAAACACATTTGTATGCATCTCCTTCACACAAAACACCACACGACTGGTTTCGTGCTGTTTGCACTCATCAGGTAGGGATAGTAGGATCAGGATCCGCACGCGCATTTTCATTCCAAAGCAATGTGCCACCCACATCCCTCTGCCTTTAACACCACAACCAGTTTCTGACTGTTTGCCTTTATCAGGTGGAGACAGTAAGATTAGGTTCAGTGAGCCTTGGAACAATGGATAAGTGGTAAACAAGGTTATACTTGAATGGCACTGTTACAAGTGGTTTGTACAACCCAACTTTGGAAGCCTTGTTGTAACAATATGTCTTATTTGAAGAAAAGTCTCCAGACTTGGACGCAGTATTTTGAATGAAGGCAGATAAGATAGATAAATTCCTTTGGCATTTCATATGTCAGAACAGATTATGGTTTCAAGAGCTCAGGTTTAGCTCTTTGAACATCTGAGGCACATTGCCATGTCCATTTAATCGCTGGTTGTTACTACTATACCGAACTCCTTGACACATTGAATGAATAAAGTTGAGAAAATTTTTTACTGCTATGAGAATCCATTGTAATCTTGTCAACCACTGCAGACAGCAGATGACATTTAATAGAGATTAGAGAGGATCTTAATACTGCGATTATTTACTGATCTTTGGAATATCTCTTCACATATCACCGTGATCGATGATTCAGAATGCACATGGCTGCAAATAGCTTATTAGTACATCTATTCTAATTTTTGTAAGCAAAATTCTTAAGAAAATTAGTGTCCTATTTGTCCTTCAATGTCCTCGGCATATGCAACAAGCGATTATATATCCTACGATATTCTGATCATTCTACAGATACACTTGTTCTTATAAATGGCGCTGGAAAGGATTTTTTATCATCCAGACGGTTAATCATTAACTTATGAAGAATTATGAATGTAGATTTATGTGTTAGAAATGTTTCATTTGTTTGCGAAAAAGTCACGTTGTAAATATTTGTTAATTTGTAGGAAGGATTCCTTAATTGATAACTTCAAAAAATATCTATGGGGCATTAGATAATTCGACAACTAAAAATTACCTTCGTAATTGTATGAGGAATTAAACTCGGAGCGCAGTAACAAACGCACATACATAGGTAAGTATCCAAAATGAAACCCATCAAAAATCACCGACCAGCTCATAACAACCAAGGACGATATTCGCATAAATAATCAGAACTACATTCTAATACGTAGATAAATTATCAGCGTATTTATTACTATGTTTTATTATCGTTAATTTCTCACTGCCTTTTTAAGTTGTATTAAGTGAGCACCTATATATTAAATTTAGGCTGTAAATATGTCATATCGAGCAACCGATTGATTTGAGATTTGTGCGTATAATTTACCTTATCTCACTAGCCGAAATGATTCTGAATATAAACACGGCTTTAGATAATGATCTACGGCGCTGGTGCATGTTGTATTCACCATATTTCTATTTTTTGTGTGTAAATGTTCAAAACTTGTCACGTTCAACAAACCAGCGCGAATCGATCGATCTTGCTGTGACTGTGTTCATTGCGTGAAACTTGTTAGTAACTTTCTGGACTGAGTGAAGTTATTGTATGAACTATGACGAACGTTTACGCTAACGGAAACAGATTCGTTTTAGCGAACCAACAACTTTCTCCCCTATTTGAACTTCTATTCTTTCTGCACATTATTTCAATGGATTAAATCAACCCCATTTTGGATTATTGTTCGGCCCTAAAATCTTCGATATCTTGGAGAAGCAGTGACTGTCCTTTCTATCACAAATTTCGTTAAATTACTTCCGAAATTCAATTTTATTTTTTGTATAAAATATTTTAGTCAGCATTAGTAAACATTCATTAAGCCACAATTTGGTGAGCACGTGACAAAAATACTGATCCGATCCAAAAAATCTTTTACTATCATGTTGTGATTTTCATTCTCCATTTTAGATATCCATTTCTGTAGTTTATGATACCGAAGGTTCTTTTGTTTCCTTCTTGATAATTCACCTAGTTTTATTTACTTATAATCACTTCTATCGTTTGATCAAGCCAATGCGAATTTTCAAACAAGAAATATTAAATCTTAGCTAACTAGGTACTCACAGTTCGTTACGTCTCTACCAATGCACGTTGCTAAAGATGTAACCGAATTAATTCGCTTTATCCCCGAATTTTTTTCATATGGCACACTAAAATTAGATCCTAAATCTCAAACAGGAATCGCCGAGCAACGGAAGTTGGACAGTCTTTCAGATTGAATTTTCGCGACAGAAAACTAAACGCAGCTTTTACAACACATGCCTTAAATTCTTGGGAGCCGAACGATGATTGAGGCGATATTTTGTAAACTATGGTTAAAAACACTCTCAAACATCCACCAAAATTACTCTACGCTCAATTCTTTCGTACCCTCGAGAAAGACTCCAAGAAGCAGTTGACAAGAATATGGCTGATTTACGTGTGTCCCTTGTTCCCATTTCTACATATCCATGTGCTTGCAATACACAAATAAACAAAAGATATTATTAACTCCTTTTTTAGACGGTGCAGCTCATTTGTTTAGTGGAAATACTCCTTCCGCTCTGCATCGCGATCTCGCTGTTCAAAAAAACGATCATAAAATTCGCTGTTACTATAAAAGCCGAACGCAAGTTCACCAAGCCTTGTGCATTATTTCCAACGAGCAATCCATCGGGAAACTCGCACGCCATTCAGTTAATACGACGGAAGTAGTGAGAGATCCTTCCAAAAGTCATCTAATGTTTGTTTCCGACCAGTCCAATTCCCTGCGTTTATTCATTGACAACGGAACGGCTATCAATATTGTTCCACCCTCCTTTAGAGAACGACAAAGCTCATACAGTTTCATTTCCCTGCAAAATTCCGTTAGAAGCGTCAATAATACCTACGGTTGCAAATCGCTCACACTCGACTTTGGCCTTCGACATCAATTCTCTTGGATGCTTGTGATTGCTGATGCCCAACATCCCATAATTGGCGCTGATTTTTTGTCTTTGTGGACATCACGGCCAATCTGAAAGACAGAAAATTGCTGGACAGCATCACAACCCTTTTGTACTATGCAACCCATTATCTCTTTAATCAATTGGTATACATTTAACTCCTCTAATTGAATCCAGTTCCTTCACGGACAGCCTCGCCAAGTTTTATCAATTGACAAGCCCATCTTTCGAATCCATATTTGTTAAACACGATGTGGTTCATTCAATTAATTCTGAAGTTCTACCCGTATACACGCGCTTGTTGCATTAGCAATAAATTTGCTGAACTCCTCTGTAGAGTTGACGACACCATCTACAATCATATGTATGCCACGGAATCATCATTGTCTCATGATGGCCATTTACCAGCTGCAATAGCTGACATCTCGATACGATGGCCGGAGGGCCGCTGCGCTTATTGTTAATGCTACTCCTTTTGAGAAAATTATTTCAATATATGACGAACGTGCAGATAATTTATATGCATTGCTGATGCCTGAATGTGCACGTATAGTGTTAAACTGCGTCTACCGCAGTCCGAACACTATTCCGGAAGCAGATGTTCTATTGCTAATTAGGCTTCCGCCTATTTTGGCCATTGAACTACGTGTTGCAATCTTCGGTGATTTTAATCACTGCGAAATAAACTGGGAGTATCAAATCTCATATGCTCAAGGAACACAAACGGCTTGCTGGACATTCTACACTGCCATGCACATCACCAACACGTAAACGACCCAACTATATTCCGCGAGTGTCAGTCTCCATTTAATCTCGACCTAGTTATTTTAACTGCTGAAATGGGAAAAGAATATTTGGTGTTCATAACCCCACTAGGAAAGAGCGACTATGAAGTATTAGTCTGCAAGTTACTTTTGTATTTTGATAAACCCCAACTTAATCTGTATCGATGCTTTCATATGATTGACCATGCTGCCCTACTGCACACAGCGGTGCTACTCCCACGGCAAAACATAGACCATGTGGATGAAATATGTAGGCAAATCACGGAAAACATCCTTCAATTTCCGGATTGATTTGCTCTTCTCGTACCCGTTCGCATAAATGGTAAACCTCAGAGGTGGTCATCCTCAGTATCCCGTAGCGTACATCAACGCGACGCAAGATGGAGGAGTTACAAGCTCACTCCATCGTGTGAGAGTTTGTCCCGTAAGAAGGAAGCGCGAAATATCTCAGTTTTCATGATACGTGCTACAAAGTTCTGTTTTGGATCGAGACTCGCTCAAGAGGCAAATACTCATCCTAAGCGATATGACAGTTACTTTCAATCTTAAGGCTTGAAAGAAGAGGAATATGTACCTTGAGAAGAGACGATGATTCTGCCGTAATTGCAAGCACTGAGAAGGATGAGTTGTCTTCCTTGCATTTTTAAAGCGTACAACGCCAAGATGATAATTTGAACGCCGATGCGCCATCACTTCAGTGAGCACTCACTTAACGACCACTCGGCACAGACATTGCAATGAAGGTACATAATGTCGATGCTATATTGGCCAGCCTAGCATAAAACACGTCGACAGGGTCCAATAAAATCTATCAAAGAATGATGAGACTACTGGCTCCTAGATCAGCTGTGCCGATCGCAAAACGTTTTACAACATCCCTCAGACAAT
>JACCGJ010008570.1:0-12637 GCA_013407085.1 Atriophallophorus winterbourni | reverse complement strand
CCAACCATTCATCCATCCATCCATTTGTCCATCCATCCATCTATTCATCCATCCACCCATCTGTCTATATCTGTCATCTGCACACCATCCGTTTCCCTATCCATTTAACTCTTGACAACCGTTTAATCGTTTATCCTGCATGGATGTTTCACAAAATGCACCCCTCCCAGTGACTTTTGTACCTGTCCTTTTTTCACAGGTTCCCCCTCGTATTCGTCACCACCCGCGGACGTGTGCACACAGCTACTCAATCACCCGTTGAACGAAGATCGCCGGTTACTTCACATCGCCGTGGAATTCCAGAATGACCCAAACGTGGTCACGATTCTGCTCGAAAGTGGATGCGATCCATCTTTGAGGTATGTCGATTAACTGAACTTGTCTTTTTCACTTCGTTCTCCACCACCTACACATCACCGTTATGATTATCCCCCATTCCGCACCGTTTTATGCGAGTTCACTGTTCGATTCGGTAGTAACAAGCTCAGTGCAGACGTTCACTCCGTCGATAGGCGACGTTCGTACGCTGTCCGCGTGACCAACGTCCAGTAGCTGAATGTGGTATCTGCAGATTACCCTTCACACGGTGTCTTCAAAGTTCGCTGTCTAGAGCAAGTTCTTCCCAGGGTTAATGTCAAGACCTTTCACATCTCTTTTGCAAACGTCTTTGTAGCACACGAACGGTTTCTGAATATTTGCTTTACCCCTCATGAACTGCAGAGCCAGGCTACTTCGATGCCATCAGGTACGGTGCTGGTATCACGTCTGGACTAAAAAAACCAGCGTTGTGACAGGCCAGCTCTCGATTGATCATTTTGCACACTAATCATAACGCGAAATTCGCAAGTTACGATGAAGGAACATGCGCCAACATCTATCGATTTCGAGAGATAAGACAACCCGTAAACATTAACTATCGAGGAATGCAACTCCACACAACTTGGGTATCAGAACCACCACTTGCTCACGAGCTATTCCGTGTGCATGTGTCCCGTCGTTTCAATATTGCACTTTTGAAAGGTTGTATGCCTTGCGATCATGGATAGCAATGTATTTCACTGTCATACTACACCATTGGAGCGAAGAAATCATGAAGATATGGTGAAGGGCAGGGCTTAAACAGCTGCTGAACCTGCAGACACCGGGATGAGGTGTCTACACGCGCTGCGAACGAGCAGAATGACTTCAGCATGTGAGTTTCCTTGCGGTGTTTACTCTCTTACAACTCCACGTTGCAGCATACGAGATTAATCACACACACACTCCAAGAATATGCCTACGGAAAACCACCATTAAATACGATATTGCGTCATATTTCCGATAGTCGGAAGCCACTTGAAATTTTAATCTTACGGTCATCTCACATGCAGCTAGTTTAACAGTTAAAAACTTCATCTACTACTTGAAACAAGGCAGCATCTGGTCACTCTTAAAACGACGCCATTCCGAGTGAAGAGTGGCAAACAGATCCGCGTTCGGAAAATGATCATTTCCCGTTTGCCATGAGCAGTGAAGTCTGGGCACGTTAACTTGTTCTCCGGATATTTGCGTTACTCATCTCATTGTGCGAACTAACTGAATACGTCTTAATCACTCTTTTTTCATTTGTTCATACTTCACATCCTTACAACTAAATCGCCCGATGTATTGCCTTACATTTAACTTCCACTCTAAAAGCCATCCTCATCATTGATAACAATGGAATCTGGTTGCTTATAACATATGATGAACAACCTCACACTGAGTAATGTGTGGGCGGTCTAGCAGTACGTATGGTATGGTATGGTATGAAAGCACAAGCCTGTTCCAGGCAAAGTGCCGCACAGTCAGAGACTGCACGTGGACGATGTTACTGTCAGATTGCCCAGACAGATATGATAAATAGAGAATACAGATAGTAGTGAGACTCCAGCGTGTTTCAGCATGCAGCTCAATTTCGCACAGTGTTAGCTGCACTGTACAAAAGTACTGCACGATTGCACATCCGTGCACAGTAGCAGTACGTAGGGCCACACTTACTTTTTATCGTGCATGATTTCCTCTTTTCTCTATCTCTCTCTAGGGACTGTGATCTCATCACCCCATATATGCTGGCTTCGAAGTTGCAAAAGAAGGCGTTGTGTAACGCATTCCGGCGGTTTCGTCACGCCCACCCGGATCGATACAACTACGAACTGGCTCAGGTCAGTTGCGATAAGTCTCTTAAATTGTTTTGTGTTTTTGCCTTGTTTACGTTGATGCGCAATCGTTTGTGCTGTGCAACGAACACCGTGGGCTGCATTCGAATCCACGCTGGTGTCTCATGGCCATTTCGTATCTGTCCCGGCTTGGGCAACCTGACAGTTTCTAAGTCCACGTGCAGTCTGTGACTGGATCAGGCTTGTGCCCGATGCTGTACTTGTACTTGTGTGCCACTATCTCCTCCTGGAGGATGAGTCGGCTTCAATGAAGATTCTTGGGAATTTGGGTGCAAAGCGGCGTCCCCTGCACCACTCGGCGTATGTTCGAGTCAGCTTCTCTAGCCTTTGCACAACCAAGTGCGACCTGCAAGGCAGCAGGGAGTTGCCATATTTTTCCTCAGGGTTTTCTCCCGAAGCCTTTCCCGCGATCGGGTATCCCGCAAGGCAGCGGAGGTTTAAAATTGGGGTTTTCTTTTCCTTAGATGAAATGCCCTCCCAGGCTAACGAGCTCCATCTGCCTGAAGCAAACTGGTTTTCAGGCTCCAGTCGCTGGCCCCCGCCCCTTCTCCTGTTTGTAGAAGCAGTTCCGCCGGGCTCGGGGAGCTATTCGTGCAGGTCAGGAGGTGGACTTGGTTGTCAGAGGCTATTTGAGACGCGTGCCATATGGCAGCATCTTATTCAAGAGTCATTGCACACATTTAAATAACTTCTTATCTTAAATCGTATCTTCAATACATTCCCTGGGGATTAAGTGACTTGCCACCCGACCCTATATAACCCCATTCTCGATTCAAAAATTGAAATTAGAAATGTCGTTGAGACTTCAGTGTGTTTCCGTATTCATCTCAACACCGATAGCAAATTAATTTAGCACGGTGTTAGCTGTACTGCACAGTTGCGCTGTCGTGACAGACAGCCATATAAGGAAGAGTTAAAGGACAGAATGTTCTCGCATGCAGCTGATTACTGTTGGCAGTCAATTTCGTACTGCGTTGAGTGACCTTGACACGGGGTCCTCCATCATCTTTGCAGTTCCCTACCCTCAAGCGCACGGTTGAACAATTCCAGTACAGCGAGATGTTTTTTGAAAAATATTCACCACGGTTACTGTCTTTTGATCGTATCTTTTCCGATAAACTGTCATTTTTTATTTTGATTGTATTCTTGCTTTTTCCGGTTAACTCTCAAAAGTTGTAACTCATCTAAGCTCATAATGGGGAGTGTGGTGTGAAAAGGTCGGTTCCTTCTCCGTCACTGAACCATCCCAAGCCGACTCTTGTATTTTTAAACCAGATTCTAGTTACACGCGACTGCTATCATTTGATGCTGAGTGACAGAATTCCACGCGGTCTTTTGACTCTCCTGAATTTGATCCACAGATCCCAACTCCACTGGATCCGATCAAGGAGGCGTTGAAGGTAGAGCGAGAACGTGAACGCGCAAGAAAGCAGCGTCAGCGTGTAAAAGAGAAGCGCGCGGTTCAACGTGAACTCGAGCAAAAGGAGCGCGAGGAACAAGAGGAAAAAGCTCGCTTCCTTGCGTTGTCTGATCGTGAAAAGGTCTGTTACGAGTTCGAGCGAGTCACATGGAACCTCGTGTTTTTGTTATAAGCATGTCCGTACGTTCAAATTGATTCCTACAATTTGCTACAGTTTTTGTCGTGCCAAATGACAAGCCTGAAGGCAGGCAAAGTCCTGCACTGTCATACCCTGCATGGCAGCTAGCATAGACTTGCCCGGGCTATCAGTAGGGTAAAGTGAAAATGAAGCATCCGCAGGCAGCTCAGCGCTAGTGGTAAAGCAATTTGTCACGGTTTACAGAAGTAGTGCATGCTCACATTTTTTATCCAAAATGTCCGTAGTTCTTATGGTTTCCAGTCTGGTCATTGTCATGTTTTGAGTTGCCTGGTTTGACGATTCGGTCACCGCTTAATCTGGTGGAATTTTTATCACCATCATGACCATCGATGGTCGTGTTACTTCGGAACTGTTACTCACTTTCACCTGTCAAAAATATCTCACGAGAATTGAGGACAAGCAACTGAAATGGAGAAATGATTGTGTGCTGGCCCAAGCAGCGTCGATGCCCGAGTGCAACATTGAACCTATGAAGTAGAACCATTTCACTGAAAGGAACAAATCTGATAAAAATTAGGAGGTTAAGACGGCCAAATGAGGTTTGCTCGAAAGCTTTATCACATGTCAGCTAGCTCGCGACACATATTGCCATCCGCAGTGAGCTGTAACTGTGACGCTAATGTACATACAAACATACATACATACATACATACATAAATATATACATACATGCATACATACATACAAACATACATACATGCATACATACATACATACACACATATATACGTACATAAATACATACATGCATACATACATACATACATACATACATACATACATACATACATACATACATACATACATATATACATACATACATACCTACATACATACATACATACATACAAACGCACATACATACATACATACATACATACATACATACATACATACATACATACACACACACATACATACATACATACATACATACATACAAACGCACATACATACATGCATGCATACATGCATATATACATACATACAAACATACATACATACATACATATATACATACATGCATACATGCATACATACATACACACATATACGTACATAAATACATACATGCATACACACATATACGTACATAAATACATACATGCATACATACATACATGCATACACACGTACACACACATACATACATACACACATATATACATACATACATACATGCATGCCTACATACACATACACACGCACATACATACATGCATACATACATATATACATACATACACACATACATGCATACATACAAACGCACATACATACATGCATACATACATACGCACACATATATACATACACACATAAATACATATATACATACATACATACACACGCATACTACATACATCACATACATACCGTGGCTGAATTCGTATATGGACTGCATGAATGGATATCACAATATCCGTACGGTAAATGATAATCACATTACGCGTTCGCGATCAATATTGAATAATGAATAATCTCTAGTGCATTCACTGTCTCCACTGCAAATACACGCAAACAGTTACCTTCAAGTAGCACCTTGTTTTGGCGCGTTTACAATCTTTCAAGACTCATCAGAGACGAGTTTCCATCAGTAACAACTATGGATTGCGTAACTGCTATAGGAGAATGAGCAAAAACATAGTGGGATGAGGTAGCCAAACCTCCAATCGCTTATACTGCTCAACATTCTGCACACAGTGGATCGCCCACTTGAACACCTGTTTCATCGACAAGAAGCACGTGGTAGCAGATCACAGGGCTACAAGTTAATTATTCCACACTCCAGATCAAATTGTCGAAGGTTCTTCTATGCTGCTCGAGTTTGTTTTATATGAAACTCTCTGCTCCCACATATCATTTGTCTATCAAGCCCACCTATGTTCAAAGCTGAACTTAACAAGTATATGTTGACCAAATCCAACCTCACACCTGAATATATAAGCTGGCTTTCCGTATTGATAAAACTTGTGTTGATTTTATGCATTCCCTATGGTTACTTTGAAGTATTGAAACCTTGAATTACTACCAGTCGTCTTTGCCTTCGTGAACGAGTTGAGCGACACCAGTACGACAGTTTCCTCGCTTCCTTCCGCTGTCATACATCTTAACAAGCTATTCTAGTTACTCCGCTGTATATCATACAAGATTAATCAAACAATCATTCATTATTTTCTGTAAGCCGAACACGCATAAAAGGTTGTGGGCGAAAGGTTTTTCGTTTAACCGTTGCATTCCTGTTCTGCGAATAGAAAAACACTACGTTTCAATGGTCCAGAGGCACTGTTCAACTGCCTGCATTGATTGAGGGTTCGTGTCGTTGAATGTCATCCTCGAGAAATCCCCGTCCGGAAGCAAGCATTGAACATTGATTCCGATCGAATTTATTCCCTTTGCTGTCTGTGTAGGTCTCAATACACGCGGGCCTAATCTACCTGACCATATCCCAACCCAAGCACTGTACGTAGTTTAATGCTGGGCGTTCATTCTATATATGCACATGTCTAGTGCATAAAGCTTGATCTTGATTCTCTTCCTCATGGTTTTGCGGCATCACCTAATCTTGAAAAGTTCTGATTATAAAATAACTATCCATTGTTCCGTTTGCTTGTATTGCGTTAACTTTCTTATGTTGTATTTAGACTTTCTCGTTTTTACGATTAGTTATCCATTTAAAATGCTCACTTTTTCTCGTATCCCAGCGTGCTTTGATCGCTGAAAGACGTATAGTCGCTTCCAAGGTCGAATCCAATCTTCCGACTCCGGTGTTAAGGTCAGTCGTCGTGTACTTTTAGTTTTCCTTGTTTGATGCTTTGCAATGCTTAATCAACCAATCAATCCTTAGTTAGTCAGCCTTGGTTATTTAAATTCGTGAATTATTCCCCCCTTTCTGTCGTTCATTATTATTGACACACTGTCGGGTGTCTCGCTGAGACTATATCTTGACGTTGTGCAATGGTGTTTGTGTACCTCCAGCGCAAATTGAGTCATGATGTGTAGTGCTCTCTCGGCGCCATTAGAGTCACTCGTACCAATTCAATTCAATGTAATGGTCTAAAAAGTACATAGCTTTACAAAAACCACAGGATAATATGGGAATTACGAATAACATAGGTAGTAAAAACGGGATTTGTTTGCTTACTGATCAGTTCAGGAATTACGTAAAAATACATAGGGCAGCAATTGTTTTCAACCGGTTGGATGGGGTAAAGATGTATACTTTACTTCGATACATGGTTTGAAATCTTTTATCAATGTTTGGATTGGTCGACATGATGTTGTCCAAGTTCGATTATAATATATCCAAGTTGGGTGAATGTGCAACGTTACGGGGTAGGGAGTTCCAAGTAAAACATACACGTACAGAATAAAAATACCTTCGACAGTTCAGCCTCGAGTCGGGAATAAGTACTGTAGAGTAATGACTCCGGCTTGTTCGTGGTGGTAGTCGTGTGAATAGTTGATTCAGGGGATAGTTGTGGGTATGCAGTATATTGAACATAAGAATCAAGTCGCCTCTAAGACGGCGGTAGCGAGAGTCGAAGAGATTGAGGTTTGTAATCCGACCTTCGTATTGTTTGTGCTTTAAACCACGTGCGAGCTTGGTGGTCCGATGATATATTCTCTGCAAGAGGCTGATGTCCTTCTTCAGCCAGGGCGATCAAGCCTGAACCGCATACTCCATGGTTGGCCTAAAGTACGTATTAATTATTCGATGGACAGTTTGCTTAGTGAAACTCCCGAACACGCGTTTTAGCAGAAGTAATACTCTTGACATAGACAGCTGTGGCGTTCTGTGACGGTTTCAACGTGCTGCTCAACCACACACCCAAGTCCTTTTCCTTGTCAGTACTTTCAAGAATGTGGGAATCAAGGGTGTAAGAGAACTAGAATTGTCAAATGAGTACAGTCTTAACTCACTGCTCTATTCGTCTTCAGTCTTTTTAACTGAAGGTTTTGGTTGAGAACCCTAAATGCGTCCTCCTTTCTAGGCATAGGCTACCTGGCAGTGCAACCAACCATCTTCATAGCCCACGGTAACCAGGGTCACATTGCCTGTTGCAGTTTTCTTTTACTCCCATATCTTTGTGTCGTTTAAACCCTGGTGTTTCTCACAACTCATTTTGTTCCGTTCCAGCCGATGCTTTCAATGCGCTTGTGACATTACGGGAAAAGTGCCTTTTACTTATTTTGATTTGAATTTTTGCTCACCGAGTTGTTTGAAGGCACACAGGACGTCCGCTGCGAGCCGGCCTAAGATTTGAGAATATTTTCACTCGATTTGTTTTTTTGGGGGATCGTAAATTTGCACGGAATTGTTTGTCGCGATAATGTGAATTCGAATGATCAGTCTCGCGTTGTTTTGGTGGTTTCTGATATTTTTTACGTCATTTATTTGATGCAGAATTGAAATCAGATAATTTACCTTTGGATAAGCTGATCTTTTTTGCAATGACCTTTGTAAGAGGTATGTGGAACATGTTGACTCTGTAGTTATCCACCTTCGGTCTTTCGATGAGCTCATAATAATTTAATGCTTCACAGCTTTTCATGACTCAATAGTCCGAGGAACACTGTCTGCCGAAGCGTTTACGTAGATTACAATTATTCGGCCGGTCTGTGGCATTGGCACTCTGATCTACATTCAGTAGCTCAGATCAATATCTTCTTTTCTTTTACCAAACTCGTAGGGTCGATTTGCAGAGCTTTGCTCTCTCTTGCAAACATGTTCGTGCCGCCATTACGGATTTCAAATCCTCATAGGTGGAGATCACTTATAATCCGGTGGTTTTCAATTACATAGATAGGCGACGCGGTCGCATTAAGATGAACATGCTTGTAGATTTTCTTTCAACATGCTTGTATATTGGCTTTGAATAACTTTTGCAATTATTACTTTGTCCATCCATGAACTGTTCACAATACGACTGATGTTCCGTTAACACGAAGAATATCTTAGTTCAAGTGTATGATGCTAACCCTGCATTCTACAAAATAACTCTCGACCGATCGTTTAAAACGTCAGCTTCACGCTGATGTTGAGAAGGTGCTCTGGTTATCTTTTCAGTTGAGGTCACTCGGTCTCAAAACAAACACTACATCTAGACCAAAACATACATGTCGCTATGAACTTGGCGAGAAACATCTTAATCTCGAATCAGACTGCTTTGTGGAACACGATATCATGCCTTCCCAAGTATACATACATGGTCGACAATCATCCGAAACAAGCGGAGAGCAACACTAATAGTGGATTTTATAGAGTTCTCTGCTATTATCGGGGTGTACAGCAGCTCAGAAGATAACTTTTCTCATTTATTTTGATAAGGTCTTGTGGTTTGAGCTACTGAATGAAATTTTCTCCCATTGGGTGCAGGTAGTTGAGTAGTAATGCTATTATTTGCAAATAAATCACTAAAGTACCACGCCTACTATTTATCCCAAAAATGCTTCCATACTAAACAAGCAGCGCTTGGATGCCATTGTTGGATAAGGCTGGTACGACCAACCTGTTCAATCACGTGTCCAAAAACATGTTTAATAGGGTTAAACCCATATCCATGAACCAAAATATTCTTTTGCATGCATTTCCATCAGTGTGGAGTGTGTGTGATGGAAATGTATCCAAATGAATATTTTGCTTCCATACTGGCTTAATACACTGACATTCCTTTTTGACCCACAAAGCAGAGTACATCTTATCGCGATGAGCTACTCAAACTGCAACTTATTTGTTATTCACTCGTATGCATTTATGCAATGTGATGAATGAACTAGCAATTCATTTTCTCTTATTAAAAGCTCAATGAGCCATTGTAGCCTCTGTGTCAGTCTCCCCATATTTAACTACTCAAAAGATAAACAAGGTTATACTTGTATGCCAACTGTTATATAGGGTTCGTACAACGAACCACGATGTTCAGACACAGAATCACAAAGTGATTCTTGGTCAAAGCACTCAAGGCGCTTGTGGATGACCAAAGTTATGTGTTGCTCACATCCCCATCCCTTAGGGATGGGGATGTGAGCAACACATAACTTTACTCAAAAGATAGTTCTGACGTATCAAGCACCCTCTAGCTAGAACAATAAAACGAGTTGTCTTTCATTACACAATTTTTTAGTGAACAAAATACTTCCGAAATAATATCAAAAAGCAAGCGTAATATTGTATGCTCAAAATTCGAATAGCCCGTCTCCGTTTCAAAAACGAAACCGCTTTTGTACGATCTAACAGCGGCCCCAAAATGCACCAAACGTTTTGCTAAAGATAGAAGAATGTTCAGATTGCATGATTTTGCATATCATGTATAAGTGTTCATTTGAAATTTTTTAATGGGAAACATTAAAAACGTCCGTCGTGAAATGTATTTTGTTGACATAGATAAATGGTTACGTGTTTTTAGTAAAAAAAACGAGAGATGGATGACCAAAAAAGAAAAAAATGTGCGGAGAAATTAATTTGAGCACAACCAATTCATATATTATACGTTGTTGGACTCCTCTCGAATTCACCTTTCTGGATATACCACTCTCGAAGCGGTATTCGATGATACCAGCAAATTGGGATTTATCGTGATTTTCCCATATTGGATCTACGTGTGCAACTCTGTTAATACTCTTCATGTCCTCAAAGGGATCAACGCCATCGGAATGATCTTATTCTTCGCCGTCGACTGGTCATACTTTCAACATCGTGCGATCAACTACCGAAGAGTATGACCGGATTAAATTCTGATTTTGCTCTTTTTCGTGAACACTGAATTTTTTGTCGCGCACACTATATTCATCATCGATCGCTCGACAGAGCCAATGCTTGTGCACAAACCACTGAACAGTGCTGCTCATAACCCTGACCGGATGACCCCGAAACGAAAACAAAGCGCACCGGGCTGCATGTGTGCGGTTTGCCGAAAGTCGGTGAGTCCTAAGGCAAAGTCTGTCACGTGTTACGATTGTTTGTCGAAAGTTCATGCTAAATGCGACAAATCGCTGACCTCGGATTTAGTATCGATTATTAATGGAGATAATTGCCCTGGTGTTTGTTATGTTTGTCTGGTTTGCAAGGCCAAATCAACACCGTCAGCCTCGGCGACGAAAACCCCTGAATTTGATATTGAGACGCGTCTAAATGGAATGGAATCCAGTATACAAAAACTAAATGAACTGATAATAAACGTCATAAAGACACCGTCGTTACCCGTCGTTACTGCCGAAGAGCCGGTAGATAATCCATCATACTCAACTTTACCACCAAACCAATCAATGGAAAAGGTTGAATTCTTGCAGCACAGCACCCAGCAGAGTGTTAAAAGCGTCTTAAAGCCGGAAACGTTCACATCGAAGGCCCCATTAGCGAAAGTTGCCTCGAAAGGAATTTCTCTTAGTGTTATCTGCACCAACGTGCCAGAGTCGACTGAGACGTTATTTTCGAATAGACATCAGAATGAATTGACTGAATGGTTGAAACTGTGCACTCGCATGAATCTCAAAGCGATCCACCCGGTTTCGTTGATTCGCTTGAGTCGTCCTCCCAAAGCGCTACACCAAGATAAGCCGCGGTTGCTCAAGGTAGTAGTGCAAAATGAGAAGGACTTAGGAGATGTATTTCTGTCGACATACTTGCTACGAGACGACATGGAAAATACATCTCGTGTATTTGTTGATGTGCCCTGGTCGGAACGGGCAAAATCGCCACTGAAAGGTAACCAAAATAAAGCAAACGATCGCAACAAGCGCACCCTTATTCTGTTAAATGTCCCAGAAGATGCCACCGGTTCAGATATAAAGTGTAAATCCAACCACGACCTACAACAGTGGAGATTTATCAGTAATGCTATCCAAACCACAAATGTAACGGTTATCGATACGTTCCGAATCCCAAAGTCATCGAATTACGAAGGTAATGGTCCACGACCCCTTAAACTGACCCTTTTGACCACCACTATGGTGAACACCGTGCTTAACAACTGGAAACAGTATCGATACAAAGTTCCACGAGAGATCAAAATTGTCGGTAAACACCTGAAAACCTGCTCTATCGTGGAAGTTGCCGGACCCGTTGGTACTGAGCACAGTGATGCCGGGACTCCTGCTCCAAAAAACGGATGTCGAACGACTCTATCGGAGTCGGTGATGTAATATACCCATTAACACGAGGCCCACCATCTTTTACACGTACTCAACTTACCTGCTCAAATACTCATCATCCAACACTTTTATCAAGATCTACCATCAAATGTTTATACACCAACGCACAATGCTTGATAAATAAGTTACCCGAACTACTCGAGCTTCGTCAAAAATATTCACCACTCCTGATAGCCGTAACGGAAACTTGGTTCAATCAGCAATTAGTTGAGGAGGAACTTTCCATTCCAAACATGTTTCTTTTTCATCGCACTCGAATGGATCGTGGAGGAGGAGGTGTTGCTATTTACTATGATCAACACCTCACGTTCAGAGAAATCACGGATAATGATTTGATACTGGAAGATACACTTTGGTGTTCACTTAAATTAGCAACAGGTGAAAACTGTGTTGTTGGTGTGATTTACCGACCACCGTCAGCAGACGAAGCATACAATGCTAGTTTAATTGAGAAAACTCAGCTGGTTGTTTTCAGATATCAAAACAACGTCCTGATCATGGGTGACTTTAATCTCCCGAATTTACTAAAAAGCGAGATTCCACCGGTGAACTCTCTTGATCATCTATTCTACAAAATGTTCAACGAACTTCGTTTATTCAACCACATCTCAAGCAGCACTCGCTTCAGAGGCACAAACACACCGTCCATTCTCGATCCTGTTTTGA
>JACCGJ010008569.1:0-14862 GCA_013407085.1 Atriophallophorus winterbourni | reverse complement strand
AACTGCTATGCCGGATAGAATACACCAAATGCTTTCAAACATATTGTAGTGTATCATACACAAACCACTGGGGCTAATCTTTAGTTTATCCCTGAAGTGTTGTAGGTTACCTCAAGATGGGGAGTACGGCATTGTCAAACCAATGTATAAGAGCGGTGAAACCAGTGATCCGGCACACTAAAGACTTCTTACCCTCACTTCGGTATTTGGATAGACCCTGCAACGACTACCGGAAAACAGATAGATTTTCTCTTTACAAGCAGTCAGCTAACATCAACTTAGCTTGGTTTTACTCAAAGACGATCATGCACATTCAATCTCATCACTGCTCGCGAGCACTGGTGTGCTGAACGTGATCTGGGCAACCTGTTAGTCACTGCTTTCAGAGTGGCTCTTAACCGTGTTCCATTTCAACGACTGTTCCTCAAACTCCGTGCTCGTGGTGTAAAGGGACCTGTTCTAAATTGGATTAAAGACTTCCTTATTGAACATTATCCACAGTATCAGTATCAGTAGAACAAAGCGATAGTCGACCAAGTCGAAACGAGTGCCCAGATTCTTTCGAAGTTGTGCTTGAAAATACCCGTCACTACCAGGATTGATTCGTAAGTAACATAGGCGTGTGTAACTGTGAATGGAAGATGGGAGAGGTCTCATCACGGAAAATTGAGAGAGGTAACGCATGTTGCATGTCCAATCGAATGAAAAGACTATGGACAGCAGTTTATCTCAACAAACACGAAAAAATGAAAAGGAAACGCTTTTTGTTTTTCAAAATGATTATCGAAATATTTTTGTGGTTTTTGACAATAAATATGGTTGGATTAATCTTAAGGTGGCTAACGGCATGTAAAAATGATGATGTTACATTTAATTTTGTATCTGAAAAAGTATTCAAGATAAATATTTAAAATTTGGTTTCCGTTCGTTTATATAAAGCAGTATTACTGTTTTAAAATCTGTTATTTCCTTGTAAAACAAAGGTTTGGTAAATATTTTTTATCAAAAAACGTTTTAGAAACAAAAAACATATTTTGTTCCTCTTAGTGTAGGCAATAAAACAATTAAAATGAGCGAAAGTGTGTTTACTTGATCTTCACAGTGTATAGGGCGCAATAAGATGCAAAATAAGATAAGTCAACCGTGTTTGGGCAGTTGTGCATGAGAGAAAAATATTCTTGTAAAGGTTTGAATATGAAAAACCCAATTACAACCATCATAGATCAACAATTAAAAAAGATTCACGGTTAAAAATTCTTTCTTTACACTCATTGGCAGTTTGTAATTACACATGCTCATTTTAATCTTTTTATCTGAACTTTTACTAAAACAATTTGCGAAAGCAAAATGCACACCGCGACTGAAATTCAACATTTGTGAAAAATGAGTTTGAAGTTTGACGCTGAAACTGTGAGCCAACGAGAACGCGTTTTTTTGCGTATGAAAAATGCTCTCGATTTTCACGCTAATTGTGCCTTTGTGAATGAAATTTTCCACGTGGGAAATTAGTTACTTTCAAGGCGTTTGCTTGACCTTTCAATCAGATACAAAGATGGCGGGGTTCGTAGCGAAACTGTGTAACGACAGCGTCATTTCTTATGTATGTTTGTATTTTGCGCCAAATTATTGTTTGCCTTCATATCGCACAACACGTAGAAAAGGCTGTCCAAATCTTCTACGTTCCTATTGTGAATAAGAACAGTTCCTGGGCGGTTATACGTTCAAATTTGACGTGCTCTCTATTACGCTCTCTGAAATTATTTTCTGGCTCATTATTCCATTATTGATTATACAATGATTAATGCTAGTTGCGTGAAGAATTCCTGTCACCGAAAGGTAGCTAAGGGTATTGAGTGTCATACTTGCAAGAGATGGGCTCATCCGAAATGTTCGGGAATACATCCCGAGCATTATAAGGTGTATGTAGCGCATCGTTGGCTTCAATGGATGTGCAGCGAGTGCCAATCGGCCGCGAAAAAGGCATTCTCAGAAAACCCAAAATCGCTTCTCCCGGGCAACCTGTCACTCCAAAACAGCCTAACCGTAAAAAATCTTATGCTGAAGTTGTGAGGGAGAGCACAACGAGGACCAACAATTCGAATCTTACGGGGACTAAAACTTCTCGTCCAAAAAAGCCACGCGATAGCACCAAAGAAGCTATTCCGTCAGTGAAGGCAGATTCGAGTGTTATTACGAGAAAAAAATCTCGTTCCAAAAAGCCTCGAAACAGCAATATAGTGGATAGGGAGTCGATTCAAGCTGTAGCTGATACTATCACGGCAGAGGGATCGCCTTCAAGGCACCGTAAAGGACGAAGTAAGGCTAAATCGAAAAAGATTTTGAATACCAGGGGGCTCCCTTCCTCCCATTCAAACCTACTTGCTGCTGTCGTTTCTAGCCTCGAGAAAGTCTCCAGGGACATTGAAATGATCAAAGCAGCGCGTCTAGGGATTCGAGATAAATCTCGTAATGTCCTGGTGCTAAATCAGGATGAACCCTACATACGCGAGGCTAAAGCACGTAGATCACTGGATCGGACGTGCATAAGAAATCTGCTCCGAAATGTTGAAATGCGTCCAGACACAGCGATCAGGCGCGTTCATCGTGTAGGAGTGTGGAAGGGCACTAAAGGTGCGACGGGCATAAGTCCAAGGCCTCTCTTAGTTGAATTTATCTCACAGAACGATCGTGATAAATTCCTAGCAGGTTATAATAGTCTGGACAGAATCACCAAAGGTAAACACGTTGTTGTGCCCGACAACAACAACGGATCTACAAAAAAAGTGATCTTTTGCATGAAATGGCGAGTGGCAGCTTGCAATGTCTTTCGGAAAAAGATATGGCAGTATCAGATGCAGAAACTACGGAGGGTTCTTTGGACCTGAACGTCGTTCATAGTACTTACCCCGCAATTCCGCAGCTGATGGTTAGTAACCTTCAGAATACAACGATACTTCAAGAGGTTGAGGTTTACTCATCCATCCAGAATAGCACGCCAAAAAACGTGCTGTCTCCTCGGGTACTACGCCCGAGGAACAAGCAGGATTGAGTCAAAATGTTTTGCTAGGTCCCGTCGCCACCGTGCTATACGGAAATTCATGTAGTATCTGAAATAAGTGGTCCGAACTTTCTATCCTGACACATGAGCTCCGGCCACATGCAATAGCACTGTCGGAAACCTGGCTATCAGAAACTGATTCTATCCCCGAGATGATAAGTAACAGATATTCTGTAGTCAGATGCGATAGACCTAGTGAAACAAATGGTGGCGGGGTTGCCATTTTTCTTGGGCTTGGTTTTCGAACTACAGAATCGAGCGTTCGGCTTAGCACGCACAACGTTCAACTATGCTCCCGCGTCATCCACTCATATAAACAATCAATGGTAATAGCGTGCGTTTATATGAGTCCTCAAGCTAAATTGCAGGATTTGAATGATCTGCTTGATAATCTCAGTTTATTGCGCTCCGAGGGGTCCCAGGTTCTTATAGTGGGTGATTTCAATTTACCCCACATATCCTGGTCGACTCAGTGTTCCACCGATAAATTGTCTGAAGACTTTACCGAATGGATTCACACGCATGCTATGAGCCAGCATGTCATTGAGCCAACAAGGTTTCGACAGGGTTGCTTACCTTCGTTACTGGATCTTGTAGACTCTTCGAGTGGTGAAATGGTACGACAGGTAGAATACCTCCCTCCGCTAGGGAAGAGTGATCATATTATGATAAGCTTTCAACTAATACTCAGGTATGACAAACCTCCTCCTAAACTGAGGCGTGATTTCAAATGTGTAGATTGGGATCTTGTAGCAGAAGAAGCTAAAACGATCCTGTCGCAATACACAGGTGAAGATGTGGCTGCTAATTGGCAGCTTCTCCATTGCTGTCTCTCGAGCTTGCAAGATAAGTTTGCTCCGTTGGTTCCTGTCCAGCGGCGCAACAAGCCAATGTGGTTCACACCTGCGATGCGTCGGGTGATTAAATTCAGGGATCGTGCCTGGAAAAGCTATAAGACTCCACAGACACAACGGTCCTGGATACAGTATAAGACAGTGAGGAATAAGGCTGTAGCTATGCAACGCACAGCGAAACGTGAATTTGAAACACGGTTGGCACGCAATATCAAGCAGTGCCCAAAGCGTTACTATAGCTATGCCCAATCTAAAGGCAAAACGCGCGAGTGGATCGGTAACCTGCAACAGGATAACGGACCCCATATACTTTCAGATGTCGAAAAGGCTTTAGCGTTTCTCAAACACTTTCAGTCAGTCCAGAGAACTGACCGCCAAATAGACCCGCCTATCACACAAGTCTCTGTAAAATCGGATGGCATTGCTGCACTCGAGGTACTATATTTCACTAATGAGGAGATTAGAATTCAGCTTGCAGCAACTAACTCACATAAGTCTGCAGGCCCAGACGGTATTCACCCTCAGTTTATTAGAAACTTGGCGCCCGTACTAGCTGAGAGCGTGGGTCGTCTTTTCAACGCATCGCTGGTGCATGGAGTTATTCCGAGTGATTGGAAGCTAGCCGATGTTATCCCGATACACAAAAGCGGCAGTCGTTCATCTGTCTGTAACTATAGACCGGTAAGCCTTACGGTCATTCTGTGTAAGATCTTAGAGAGGCTGATCAGAGATCGGATCTGCAGGCACTTAGTTGAGTTTAAGTTGCTGGATTCTGCTCAACATGGCTTCCTTAAAGGAAAGTCGTGCTTAACAAACCTCTTGGGCTTTCTAAACGAGGTCACCAGAAAATTGGATAAGGGCCAACAGGTTGAGGTTTTCTACTTGGACTTCTGCAAGGCTTTTGACTCAGTGAACCATAGGCTGCTCGCGACCAAACTAGGCTATATGGGGATCGTTGGTCCTCTAAGGAACTGGATAGTAGGCTTCTTAAGCAACAGGTATTTTCGTGTCAGGGTGGGCAGTACGTACTCACCGAAAGTAAGGGTTACAAGTGGAGTTCCGCAGGGATCTGTACTCGGGCCGCTACTTTTCCTTATCTTCATCGATGACTTGGCAGCGGCGATTAAGTGTCCCTGCTACATTTTTGCGGATGATGCCAAGTTTATTGGATCACCGAACGAAAGTGATTTTATTGACGATATTGAAAAGGTTATCAAGTGGTCTGTTATATGGGATCTACCAGTTAACTTCTCAAAAAGCTATCTCTTGTCAAAAGTCGGCAAGAAGCTGGCGGTAGCTGGCCCAGATGGTACACTTGTGATAACTGGGGTGCCGAGAGTACGCGACTTAGGTATAGAGATTTCTGCGGACTTCAAATGGGTTGATCAATGTGCAGCAGCTGCACATCGTGCTAGGAGCGCGCTGTTTCGCCTTCGATCAGTTTTATCCTGCAGGTCCCCGGAGGTTTTCATACCGATATACAAGGCTGTCGTTAGACCTCATCTAGTGTACTGCATTCAAGCTTGGTCACCTTATCTTGAAAAAGATATTGCAAGGCTTGAGGGTGTTCAGCGCCTTGCTACTCGTATGATCGAAGGGCAATCAGGTAGATCTTATGAGCAAAGACTATTAAGTCTAGGGCTCTTTTCACTGAAAAGAAGGCGGCTGCGTGGGGATCTGATAGAAACCTTAAAGATCATGGCCGGTTTTAGTACTATTCAACCAGGTGAAATGTATGTTCTCGCACCCAATGTGGGTACTCGAGGTCACCCTCTGAAACTGGCCAAACAACATGTCAGGTCTAATGCTCGTAAGCACTTCTTCAGTGAAAGAGTAGTAAGCTACTGGAACTGCCTACATGAAGATGTCGTGAACTCTAACTCTGTAATGTGTTTCAAGAATAGACTTGATGCCGTATGGAGCTCATTATTTCCTGCATTTTGCCCCTAATTGAGTAATGATATTGTATTTACCTGGTCTTTTAAATGCATTAATGTCTCCTCACCTTTGGTGAGGGGAGTTTTTGCTCTACATTCCAGGTAACCATCCTACCAGAAGAAATCTGTGAACCTATTTTGTTTTGAAGTGGTGGGCGCTCTTTTTGGCATACCACCGGAAGAAATCTGGACGCTCGATTGGCGACCTAGCCACTTATCGTCCTGTGCAACCTGAACCTGAAGAATGATAATGTTGATTGTTCTATTTTATATTATATTGATTCTCAATCCCTTTGTTTTGTCGGACTCTAATCCGCGCTCGTCAGAGTTCGTTTCCCCTTTGGCCGTCGCTAGCTGCTGCTAAGGCAGCCATCGTCTTTCAGCCAACCGGCTGCGCATCCAGACAAG
Source organism: Atriophallophorus winterbourni (assembly GCA_013407085.1). Taxonomy (NCBI): domain Eukaryota; kingdom Metazoa; phylum Platyhelminthes; class Trematoda; order Plagiorchiida; family Microphallidae; genus Atriophallophorus; species Atriophallophorus winterbourni. Next base: position 8,605 of record JACCGJ010008569.1, on the reverse strand, counting down.
GACCTGTGAACAATCATCCAGCGACCCAGCTGCGCATCAACCACAGGACTTGTCTACGACATTCATTGTACCGCGTGCCTCATCCAATAAACCTTTTTATTCTACCTTTCGGAGTTCTCGCTTGGTGTGTGCTATCGCTGTGCTTGGGGTAAACTGCAACGTTACCTCAATCGCTACATTTGGTGACGAGGGTGGTCGTTCCTCTACGTGCCGTCTGAAGATTTTTCATCATCAAGATATGGCGCTGGATTCAAAATTCCCACCTCTCGATTTTTTTATTTTGTTTTTTCTCCGACGTTTTCTGCACATTTTCCAATCCCCACATCTCTTGCACTGAGGACAGTGCAAAAACTGAAGGGGGGCGGTGTAACGAAGCGTCATTTCTTATGTATCTTTTGTATTTTGCGCCAACATTATCGTTTGCTTTCATATCGCACAACACGTATAAAAGGATGTCGAACTCTTTCTACGTTCATATTGTGAATAAGAATGATAATGTTGGTTATTCTATTTTATATTATATTAATCCTCAATCCCTTTGTTTTGTCGGACTCTAACCCGCGCTCGTCGGAGTTCGTTTCCCCTTTGGCTGCCGCTAGCTGCTGCTACGCAGCCATCGCCTTCCAGCCATCCGGCTGCGCATCCAGACAAGGACCTGTGAACAATCATCCAGCGACCCAGCTGCGCATCAACCACAGGACTTGTCTACGACATTCTATTGTACCGCGTGCCTCATCCCATACACCTTTTTATTCCACCTTTCGGAGTTCTCGCTTGTTATGTGCTATCACTGCTTGGGGTAAACTGCAACGTTACCTCAATCGCTACAAAATATAAAGGTAACGGTATTTAAAGTTGTTTCCAGGTTCAATGGTTCAATGGTTCAATGGTTTATTGTGGTGTAAAAGCATAGCTTAAAAATAACCACAGGTTGGCATGTACAGTGTGGTGGAAATAAAATTGTGAGTGTCATCTGTTCGGGGACGGGGAGGCCTTATATCGGGCCACACTCGCTTTGGAATTGCGCCTTCCTTATATTGCGAGGCGGTAGCAGGAGAATACGGAGGCATCGGGGTGGCGTTAGACCTGGAAACAAGTAAAACTGACAGGTGGTTAGGAAGGGAATGAACGGAGTAGTAAGGCAAGGAGGACAACGTACCTGAAAAAATGAAGCTAGTACGCGATGCGGTGTAGTGGATCAGTGCTGATCCGCGAACAACAGCAATCGGACAGACAAGGCCTCAAGGTATGTTGTTGTGGAGATCATTTAAATGAGCGTCCAGACTCCGTTTAAAAACCTCTACGGATGTTGCGGATACAACTTCCTGGAGTAGACTATTCCAGTGAGTACATATCCGGAGGGAAAAGAAATGCCTGCGACAGTTGAGGCGTGAGTGTTGATATGAAAGTTTGAGTGAATTGCCACGAAGATGTGAAGTTTCACGATTAAGGACGAGAATGTGTTTACAGGGGTGATCAGTGGATGAGAGGATTTGGTAGGTGAGAATGAGGTCACCACGGAGCCTTCTGTATTTCACTGAAAAGAGATTGAGGGAGCGAAGACGTTCAGGATAAGGATACGAGGCCAGACCTCTGACAAGTTTTGTGGCGCGTCGCTGGGGAGCCACTAGAAGTCTTTGGTTTTTCAGTAACCACGGGCACCAAACTTGAACGGCGTATTCGAGATGTGGACGGATGAATGCTTTGAGCAAAAGCGACAAACATTGAGGTTCAAATCTGCGAAAAACACGTTTGAGAAGACCAAGCATGGCGTTTGCTTTATTGGCTGCTTTCAGGCACGTCGCCGAGACTGACATGTTGGACTGCACGATAATGCCTAAGTCCCTTTCTGAGGAAGTCGTCTCAATTGGGTGTAATCCCAGGTAATAGCTTGGGCTAGAGTTTGTACGCGTTGAAAGGACGCGGCATTTCTCTGTATTGAACGGTAAGCAATTTTCGAGTGACCACACATAAAGCGAATTGAGGTCGTCCTGTAGTTGATCGATGTCGTGTTGACATGTGATGACTCTCCAGAGTTTCATGCCGTCGGCATACATGAGCGTGTGGGAATCAAAGGCTTGAACGACATCATCAATGAGGGATAGGAATAAGGTTGGCCCGAGTATCGATGGTCTTTTGAAGAAATGGATAATAGGCTTCTTAAGCAATAGATTATTTCGCGTCAGGATAGGCAGTATGTATTTGTCGAAAGTAAAAGTTAGTTGTTAGTGGAGTCCCACAAGGTTTCGTACTCGGACCGCTACTTTTCCTCATTTTCATCGTTGATTAGGCAGCGTCGCTTAAGTGTCCCTGCTATATTTTTGCGGTTGATGTCAAGTTTATCGGATCACTGGATGAACAGTATCTTTTTGGGGATATAGAAAAGGTCATCAAGTGGTCTGCTACATGGGATCTACCAGTTAACTTCACTAAAAGCTATCTCTTGTCTAAAGTCATTAAGAAGCTAGAGGTTGCTAGACCAGATGGTATACTTGAGATAAATGGGGTGCCGAAAGTTTGTGACTTAGGTATAGAGGTTTCAGCGGACTTTACATGTGCTGATCAATGTGAAGCTGCTGCACAACGTGCTAGGGGCGAGCTTTTTCTCCTTCGATCAGTTTTATACTGCAGGTCCCCAAAGGTTTTCATACTAATATACAAGGCGGTCGTGAGACCACATCTCGAGTATTGCGTTCAAGTATGGTCACCTTTTTTGGAAAAAGATATTGTCAAGCTTCAAGGCGTTCAACTCCTAGCTACTCGTATGACTGTAGGGCTGTCAGGTAGGTCGTATGATGAACGATCGCTGAGTCTAGATCTCTTCTCACTAAAAAGGAGGCGGCTACGTGAGGACCTGATTGAAACCTTCAAAATCATGTCAGGTTTCAGTACTATTCATCCCAGTGAAATGTATGGATGTGCAATCGTGCAGTACTTCGTGCTGTGCGGCTAACACTGTGCTAAATTGATTGGCAAGAGGTAGTGAGCTGCATGCTGAAACACGCTGGAGTCTCACTACCATTTCCTATTCTTTTTTCTTCCTCATATCTGTCTAGGCCTGGGCAACCTGACAGTATCTCAGCCCACGTGCAGTCTTTGACTGTGCGGTACTTTACCTGGATCAGGCTTGTGCTTTCATCTATACATATAACCCATTAAAACTGGCCAAGCGACATGTCGGGTCCAATGTTCGTAAGTTCTTCTTTAGTGAAAGGGTAGTAAATTACTGGAATCGTCTTCCTAAATAAGTTGTTTGTTCTACTTCCATAGGGCGTTTCAAGAATGGACTCAACTCTGTGTGGCCTTCATTATTTCCTGATTTTTATCCCTAGTGAATAGTTGGTATGATCCTCATGTTGTCTTTGGAACGCACTAATGTTTCTCGTAACCTATTGGTGAGATGAGTTTTTCTGTTGCATTACAGATTACTCTCATACCAGAAGGTATTTGTGAAGATATTGTTTGAAGTGGTGGACGCTCTTCTGTGGCATACCACTGAAAGAAATCTGGACGCTCGATTGGCTCGTTAGCCACATACTGTCCTGTGCAAACTGAACTGAATACATACCGTGAAAAGTTTCGTATCCGCAGCTTTTTGGATACATAGGATAATTTAAGTCCAATAGTCATATACACATCATCTTGAAGTCTGTTGGACCTTATTTCTAGCTGCTCTTAGAAGTCGTAAGTTTTCATCTGTTGGCAAAAAACTTGGACCTTAAAAATCCTGACCGTTTTTCATCCAAAACAACAGTCAACTTAGAAGCTTTTGTTTCGAACCAGTCGCTCGTTCGAGTTTTCTTCGGATCGTAAGCGCAAAGTGCGACTCAGCATATGCAGTTTTTCATCGATCCCCAGTTTTCTGAAGGTGGTTCGAGTAGGATTGTTTTGCTAAACTCGGATTTGATCAACGTTATGCTTGAATGCCACTGTTGCATAGGGTTCGAACGAACGAACCACGATGTTCAAACACAGAATCACAAAGTGATTGGTCAAGCACTCAAGGCGCTCATGGATGACCAACGTAATGTGTTTCTCACATCCCTGGCATTTACACACAACTGCGGGGGATGTGAGCAACACATTACTTCGGCTTTGAATGCTTTTGAAAATCGCGCTGCCAGATTAGGTTTGCACTTGCGAGTGACGTCATACCTTGGCTTAGCAGACAATTTGGTGAGGTGAACTCACGACTGGGGAAGCTTCAGTTTTGCACAGACCAGTGACTGATCAATGTCGCAGTCTGCGCTTTGATATGATCTGGTGAGTAGTACGTTTCATATATTAGTGCGCCTAACAAAAATAAAATCAAGCTAATGCCAATGCTTAGAGCGAAGATGTTTCAAATATGCCTTATGCTGTGGTTTCGTTTGAAAGAAAGTGTAATTGACACAAATACTGAACTGTGTGCACATTTCTAAAAGGCGTTATCAATTTTCATTGGTTTTTATCTACATCGAACCTTCCGAGACAGTTTTGCCAAGACTCGTAATCTGCACCAACTTAGGTATTAAAATCACTCAATACCACTACACAAATTTTGTAGCACGTTCTTGAGCACTCTTGTGTGGTTATGATAAAAAGCGCCTTTTTCAACAGGCGTTGCAGAGAGCGTCGGTGCATAAATTTTGATCATCATAAGGGTACCAATAAAGCACTTTTAGATTTAGAGTCCAAATCCGTTCGCTAACGCTGCTGCTCGTGTGTATGTTTGTTTGTATACGTTATTGTACCCCAATAAACTCTTTCTTTGTTTTACAGCCTGTACTCTGGTTCCAAGTTCGATAAAGCCTACATTCAAGGCCTTTGTCTTCTCACTGTTCTCCTGATCGCTTGAGCTCATTACAATTTATCGAACTTGTTTTCAATATCAATGGATCGCTTCCTGAGACCGAATCGATTCGACGCTGACCCGAACACACCAGATAGCTCACGTCATTGGACTCACTGGTATTGCACATTCTCTAACTTCCTGACCTCAATTGCGGAACTGAAACCCGATAAACTAAACACTCTCATCAACTATGTTTCGCCGAACGTGTATAGTCTAATATCAGACTGTGTCAATTACGAATCTGCCATTTCAGTTTTGCAGAAAACATATGTTAAACCAACGAATGAAGTCTTTGCCCGACACAGCTTGTTTACGTGTAAACAAGAATCCAGTCAAAATATCGACCAATTCGTTCTAAAGCTCAATTCACGGGCCAAGGATTGTAACTTTCAAGAAGTCACGGCAGAACAGCATCGCGATCAGGCTGTCCAAGTTTCTTTCATTTCTGGTATTCACTCAAACGCTGTACGCCTCCGTTTATTAGAAATGAGATCAATGGATCTGCGTTCGGCTATTGAACAGGCAAAAATTCTCGAAGCTGCACAAACTCATTCTTTATCGTACGCCGTTACTGATCCGAATTTTTGTGCATTTGTGGATGTTAAAAAGGATCCGACTATATCCTTGACCAATCCACCTTCAACTGATCATAATGTTCTTTCTAGTGTCAGCAGTGATACATGCTTCTTCTGTGGATACGGACGCCACCCCCGAAATAAATGTTCCGCTAGAGAATAAGTCTGTCGCAAATGTGGTAAAACGGGCCATTTTCAAAAAGTTTGTCGATCCAAGTACTCACAGAAGTCCCCGCGATCGACTGCGAGTGCAATCCTTTCCTCAGTTGGTGCAGCTGCTCCCTCTTGCTTATCCTCTGCGATTGTGCCCGTTGTCATTAATGGAGTTCCTTTCCAAGCTTTAATTGACACTGGCAGTTCGGAAAGTTTTATTTCACACTCGGCATCTCAGAAGTTGAAAGTACCCATTTTTGCATCGCGTCACGATATAACTTTGGCCTCGACCAGTTTCTCCAGTCAAACTAAAGGACACTGTTTTGTGTTACTGCATTACCAATCTGATAGTTACCATAATGTTAGGTTGTCTATCCTGGATGACCTATGCGCTGACATCCTACTCGGTCATTACTTTTTACGGCAACATAAAAGTGTCGAAATTCCTTTTCACGGAGAAAAACCTACACTTTCCGTTTGCGGTCTTGCTGCCATGAAGATTGAACCACCTTCTCTCTTCGAACACTTGACTCGTGATTGCAAGCCAATCGCCATCAAGTCAAGGCGCAACTCGCCGCAAGATCAGACTTTTATTCAAAATGAAATTCGTTCACTTTTGAAAGAAAATATCATAGAACCTTCTCGATCACTGTGGCGATCCCAAGTGCTAGTTACTTCCAACGATAATCACAAAAAGCGTTTAGTAATTGACTATAGTCAAACAATAAATCGCTTCACTTTACTTGATGCTTATCCGCTTCCACGTATAGATGACCTGATACAAAAAGTCGCGTCTTACCGTGTGTTCAGCACCGTGGATCTTAAAAGTGCATATCATCAGATCCCGATTCATGCGTCTGATAAAACATATACTGCTTTTGAGGCCTGTGGAAATCTGTACCAGTTTTGTCGAATCCCTTTTGGGGTCACCAACGGTGTCGCCGTTTTTCAACGAATCATGGATACACTGATAAAGGAAGCGAATTTGAGGGACACCTTTGCTTATTTAGACAATGCCACTATCTGTGGCAAAACATCATCCGATCATGACAAAAATTTATCTAGATTCATGGTGGCTGTCGAGTCCTACGGAATCACTCTCAACCCAGACAAATCTACTCTCGCAGCATCCAAAATAAACCTCCTCGGTTATGAAATTTCTAATGGATCTATTCGACCATATGCCGAACGTTTTCGATGTCTTCGAGAACTGGAACCACCCAATAGTTTAAAGTCACAACAGCGGATCGTCGGCTTATTTGCCTATTATTCCCAATGGTTACCAAAATTCTCGGAAAAAGTTCATGATCTGATCCATAACAAAACTTTTCCACTTCCAAGAAATATTCTAAACATATTCGAATCATTAAAGCTGGAATTAGAGAATGCCGCTCTGACTGTTATTGAGCCAAACGTACCACTGGTTGTCGAGACGGACGCTTCAGAGGTAGCCATTGCGGCCATTTTGAGCCAACAAGGGAAACCCGTTGCCTTTTTCTCCCGAACCCTTTCTCCAGCCGAGCGCAAGTATCCAGCTGTGGAAAAAGAAGCCTATGCTATCGTGGAAGCTGTCAAGAAATGGCGGCATCATCTGATTGGCAGTCACTTCAAATTGGTAACCGATCAACGCTCAGTCGCGTTCATGTATGACATTCAACACAAAGGCAAGATAAAGAATGACAAAATTCTTCGTTGGCGTCTGGAATTAACCGATTTCCATTATGACGTGGTTTACCGTCCTGGAAATGAAAATCTTGCTGCTGACGCTCTTTCCAGACATTGCTCGGCCATGTCATGTGATATTAATAAATTGCGTGAACTTCACGAAACACTGTGCCATCCTGGAATTACTCGCATGTTACATTTTATTCGGGCAAAAAATTTACCTTACTCTGTCTCCGACGTGAAACAAATGGTCAACCAATGTCGAAGTTGTTCAGAAGTCAAACCGAAGTTTTATAATCCTCCTCCCGTCAACCTCGTTAAAGCTACTCAACCTTTCGGCGCTTGAGCATTGACTTCAAAGGTCCACTGCCATCTAAATCTAATAACAGATATCTTTTGACGTGTATTGACGAGTATTCACGTTTTCCTTTCGCATTCTCATGTTCTGAAATGACTGCATCTGTTGTGAGCGATTGTCTGACCCAACTTTTTGCAATTTTCGGCATGCCAGCATATATACATTCTGACAGAGGAGCGGCTTTCATGTCCCAGGAACTTCGAAACTTCCTACACGATAAGGGAATAGCAACAAGTCGCACAACCAGCTACAATCCACAAGGCAATGGACAGGTTGAACGACTGAATGGAACACTTTGGAGGACGATTCAGCTTGCCCTAAAATCAAAGAATCTGCCAATCAGTCACTGGGAAGAGGTTCTCCTGCAAGCATTACACTCGATTCGATCCTTATTATGCACAGCTACTAACGCCACTCCTCATGAACGTATATTCTCGTACTGCCGAAAGTCTACAACTGGCGTATCTCTTCCCACTTGGCTAAGTTCTCCCGGCCCCGTGCTACTGCGAAAATATAACCGCACATCTAAATACGATCCCGTCGCGGAGGAAGTGGACCTACTTGAGTGTAATCAACAATATGCCATCGTTCGGCTACCTGATGGAAGAGAGGATACGGTTTCATTGAGGCATTTGGCACCTCTCGGTAATCGCTCAACTCTCCCACCTGAACTTGATCCTACATTGTTTGAGCAGATAGAAAATGACGTGACCGATTCCAATAATGCAGACGCCGGCTATGTAGTGCCTGATATCGAGCCTTGTCAAGCAGAGCTAACTGAATCGAATCCGACACAATCCCATCCGGATGTAAATCAAATATTGATAGAGCAACAACGTGTGCGTCCGTACCAACTTCGGAATCGCGAGGCCTAATCCATTCAGATATATATAATCACCGTTTTTCGCCATCACTACCTAAATCCGAACCCCCTTAATTCCTTTACTCTTTCGCGCCGGGAAGAATGTAGTATGTTTGTTTGTATACGTTATTGTACCCCACTAAACTCTTTCTTTGTTT